>JAJIBD010002769.1:0-137500 GCA_021461705.1 Cryptotis parvus
AACCCAGGGTCTCGGTTATGCACCAGGGAGTGAACCCAGAGCTCAGACATGTGAGGTTTGTTTTCCAGTATCAAGCTCATCTCTAGTCCATTCTTACGCTCATCTTGTCAATTCTTTTTGTATTTGGCAAGATTTCTCTTAGTGAAATCACTTAGGACAGGGTAGATTAAGGGAAATTAAATATCACCTCACAAAATAATTTTTAAAATGTTTTATAGGAGGAAAGTGAACTAATGGAAAAAAAACCATGGCATTTATGTGTGCTCCATACTTGGGTTTTTGTCTTATAGCACATTAAGGATTCACTGAATCCTTATAGAACTAGAGATACATGGAAATAGTTTTTCAGTTTCACTATCACTATCACTATCTTCCCGTTAATCATCTATTTGCCAGAGCTGGCACCAGTAATATCTCCATATGTCCTGTCTCATGCTAGTAAAACCCAAAGGCATCCGCTTGCTCCAGGAACATAGAGAGCCTCAAACCATTATATTAGGTCACGGGAATGACCTAATATAAATGTTACTGGTATTTGGCATATCAAATACTACACGAGCAGCTTGCCAGGCTTGCTGTGTGGGTGGCATACTGTTGTAGTCACCTCTAAATAAAGCATTTATTGATGAACCCCGCGGCCGCTAGCCGGGCTGTGATAGTCTGGTCTGCTGGGTGGAGTTGTGACGAAAGGGAAGTCCGGATGTGGAAAATGGCGGGCCCCATGGAGTAGGGGAGGGTGGTCTGGCTTGTTGTGAGGCTCTGCTGGGGTGGCAGGCCAGGGCTAGGAACCCACCATGCCTCCCGGGCACCTCACGAGCAGCTGGGCACAGGGAGAGCAAGTAGCAGCTCTGCCCCATGTCTGAGAGTCTCTGGTTTAGCATACCTGGGCCGGATTGAAAAAAAAACTGCTGCAGGGTGGCTGTCGATGATCCGGGCTGTGGTAGTCTGGTCTGCTGGGTGGAGTTGTGACAAGAGGGAAGTCCGGATGTGGAAAATGGTGGGCCCCATGGAGTAGGTGAGGGTGATCTGGCTTGTTGTGAGGCTTTGCTGGGGTGGCAGGCCAGGGCTAGAACCCGCCATGCCTCCCTGGTGCCTCATGAGCAGCTAGGCACAGGGAGAGCAAGTAGCAGCTCTGCCCCATGTCTGAGAGTCTCTGGTTCAGCATACCTGGGCCGGATTGAAAAAAAAAAAAAACTGCTGCAGGGTGGCTGTCGATGATCCGTGCTGTGATACCTTTAAAGAGAGAGTTTACTCTCTCTTTAAAGGGCCACCTTCGGGCCAGAGCAATAGCACAGTGGGTAGGGCATTTGCCTTGCACGTAGCCAACCTAGGTTCAATCCCCACATCCCATATGGTTCCCTCCCCCCCCCCACCCCCCAGGGCCACTAGGAGTAATTCCTGAGTGTAGAGCCAAGAGTAACCCCTGAGCACTGCGGGTGTGACCCAAAAAGTGAAAAAATGAAATAAAATAAAATAGAGTCACTTTCTCCTTCCCAAGACTGTTCCGTTTTTGTAATTTCACAGAATCTGCACCTTAGAAGTATCTCTTCAACCGCATCTCATATGCTTTTTATTTGATTGTGTTTGTGTTGCTCTCTCTGCATCACTTTACCCTGCCTGATGAAGGGTCCGCTGTGTGCTGTTGGCATAGAGTGACAGTTATGTTGCTACCTGCCCCACGCCTTCTATAGCCACAGCTGAGCACAATCTCTTTGCCAACAGAAATTTCTGGTTATTTCTATATCCATGTTTTTGAAGTCTTAAGAACAGGCACCTCAGGGGGCAGGCAACTGAGTCTTGGCTGGTTACAAATCCTGACAACTTGCTGATCAAGCACATGAATAGCCCATTCCAACACAACAAGGGGCATCTCCTTGGCGTGCATCTCATTAGTTACTGCTTTGTGCTTTTTTTTTATAAAGACAGCTCTTCTGTAGAGTGCTTTTAGCTCACACTTATCTTCGCATTGTTTTCTGCAGTTCTCTTTATACACCAGGGTAAGAAACTTAATTCATAATAAAACTTTAAAGCTGCAAGTTAAACTCAGCAGGTAAAAAAGTAACTTTAAGGAGAAACACTGATTATTTTTTCTTGTCTTGCTTCATGATTACTTGAAAAATAAAGGTGTTTTACTTGAATGCTTTGTTTATAGGAAATATCTTTTAACTAAGCCTGCACACATCGAATCTGAGGAGAGTGGGGGTTTGCCAGTTGTATGTGTTGAAAGAGGAACCCTCCTAACACAGGATTTGGAGTTGCCCAAGGTAAAATATTGTGTTCTTTGCATTTATGGCTATAATGTTACATGCATATATGCATGCTGGCCTCCAGGATAACTTATGAATGATGATATCAAGATATTAAATTTCAATCAAGAGAGAGCACTTAATCACTACACTGAAAATAGTAAGTAATTTCATAATTTAGTAAATAAATTAGTAAATAGTAAGTAAAATCGTAATTTTTATTTACATTAGGTTCCAGGTGTTTTTTTTTTTCTTTTTGAGTCACACCGGCAATACTCAATGGTTTCTTCTGGCTCTGCACTCAGGAATTACTCCTGGCGGTGCTCAGGGGACCCTATGGGATGCCGGGTATGGAACCCGGGCCGGCAAGGGCCAGCCACGGCAAGGCAAACGCCCTACCCGCTGGGCTATCGCTCCGGCTCCACCAGGTGTGTTTTTAAAGAGTGGCTTTCCTTTTTTACACAAAACACTAGGAATTGTCTTAATTTATCACAGTTTGGAAGGTGAATAGTACCTTAGGAGTAAAAAGTTCAGAATATATCATTGCCAATACTTGGGTTGGGTCAATTTCATATCAGTTTCACTTCATTTCTTCGTATTTAATTTACTATAGTAAGTACTATTGTTACTGCTGTTTAATACTAACGAAACTTCAATGCCCTGAATGTGAAAAAATTGAGTTTTAAGACCATAAATATATTATATTTTCTTGTTTTAAACTTGTGCTTTTCTGTTTGAGTTGATGAACATGAAATCGCAGAAGTCAATCCCTGGAACATGTTAAAAGTATATGGTTTGTGATGTTTCTTTGACACTTTTCAGAAACAGACCTCAGCGTCCCTCATAAGATTTCAAATGATCAGCTATCATCTGAACACCTAAGTGCCGCTGTGGGACAGAAGATCGTCCTCTCCTAACCGAATTCTTTCAGATGAGAACAGTTACGCTTCAGTCATTGTTGGTTTCCCCTGATCTTATGGTGAGCAGCACTTTTTTTTAGATTATTGAATAAATATATTGACAGTTAATATAGCAGGTAAGGCACTAGCCTTACATGCTGCCAACCTAGGTTTGACCCCAGCACTAAATATGGTCCCTTGAAATAAAGGGGGGTGTGATTTATCTAAATTGTAATGTGACTGGCAAAACTGGGACAGCATACATACATACACACATACACACACGCACATACATACATACATACATACCTGCTCCCTTGAGCATCACCAGGAATGATCCCTGAGAGATTCAGGACTAAGCCCTGAGCATCACCAGGTGTAGCCCACAAAATCCAAAACAATTTAAATATTTTGTATGGGGCTGGAGCCGATAGCCCAACGGGTAGGGGCGTTTGCCTTGCACGCGGCCAGCCTGTGCCGGCACGGGTTCAATCCCTGGCATCCCATATGGTCCCCCCGAGCACCGCCAGGAGTAATTCCTGAGTGCAGAGCCAGGAGAAACCCCTGAGCATTGCCAGGTGTGACCCAAAAAAGAAAAAAAAAAAAAAAAGAAAAAAAAAATATTTTGTACAGGTGGCTTAAATCTACAAACCTAAAGGTGTAAGAAAAACCGTAATGATTACTTGTTAAGTATTTCAGATCAAGTTTGAATTCCAAGCCAGTCATTTAAAAAAAGTATTCAAGGGGCTGGAGCGATAATCCAGCAGGTATGGCGCTTGCCTTGCACATGACCAGCCCATGCAGCCTGGGTTTGATCCCCAGCATCCCATATGGTCCCCCGAGCACTGTCAGGAGTAATTCTGAGTGCAGAGCCAGGAGAAACCCCTGAGCATTGCCAGGTGTGACACCCCCAAAAAAAAAGTATTCAAGGACCAGAGTGATAGTACAGTGGTTAGGGCATTTGCCTTGCACATGGTGAATCTGGGTTTGATTCCTGGTATCCCATATGGTACCTCATACACCGTAAGGGAGTGATTCCTGAGTGTAGAGCCAGGAATAACCCCTGAGTATTGCCAGATGTGGTCCAAAACAAAAAAGAAGCAAATAAAATTATATTCAACCTGTGTGGCTTCATGGCTTTATAAAACTAATATTTGAAGAGCCAGAGAAATAGTACAGCAGGTGGGGTATTTGCCTTGCAGGCGGCCGAGCCAGGTTGATCCCCGGCATCCCAAACCCCAAGCACCACCAGGAGTAGTTTCTGAGTGCAGAGCCAGGAGTAACCCCCTGAGCATCACCAAGTGTCACCCTAAAAAGAAAAAATAAAAACCAAAAAAAAACTAATATTTGAAATGAAAGACAATTGTATAATTTAGCAAGGCCAAACCAATAATGTCCATTTGTGGGATTTAATGCAGTTTAATGCTTAGCCTACTGAGTCTATATCTCGTTAGCACAGACTATTTGTATTAACCCTTTAAAAACTATTATCTATAGAGCTAGCGACCTTATTAAATTAAAAACTGTTTCCCCTGCACTTTAATAGGGTACCCGTCACATGGGAGGGAGAATATTCAGTCAGAATTTGTTTAATCAAGAATTAGTGTTGAGGGGCCTGAGTGATAGTCCAGTGGCTAGGGTGTTTGCCTTGCACGCAGCCAACCCGGGTTCGATGCCCGGCATCCCATATGGTCCACTGAGCGCCACCAGGAGTAATTCCTGAGTGTAGAACCAGGAGTAACCCCTGAGCATTGCCAGGTGTGACCCAGAAAGCAAAAAAAAAAAAAAATTAGTGTTGATTAGGCAAACTTATACCATTTTGCATTAACATTGTTGTAGTCAGTAGTATGAGGTGAAGGTTTGGGGCACCTCCTTCATGAAGAGGCCACTCAGAGTGACAGAATTTTTAGGCCAAATGCAATTTCCAGGAACTCTGAGCGTTTTCATATCTCATGACTTTTAAAACTACAAGGTTTGTAAAGGAACAAACATGATAATATTTCAGTACTTGTATTGCAAATCATAATGCCTAAAAAGGAAAGAGCACCAGAGAGAAAGAGAAAGAACAAAAGTGCCTGCCATTGAGGACGGGGTGAGGAGGGGGTTTGGGGGATGGTGAAGGAGTGGGGCAGAAAGGAAACTGGGGACGTTGGTGTGGGAAACGTACACACTGGTGAAGAAACCTCATGACTGAAACCAAATCTGAACAACTTTGCAACTGTATCTCATGGTGATTCAGTAAAAAGTAAAAAGGAAAAAAAAAGTTAGATAAAAATAAAACCACAAAGTTTTGTAAAGAAACAGATGTAGAGATTATACCTCCCAGACCACAAGAATTATGAGTAAGAATTAGGAGCTGGGATTTGATTTCTTTATTTTCCAAAGAGTTTTTTTAAAAGCATGTTTTTAAGTTCCACATATTTGAGGCTTTTTCTATTTTCTTTCTGTATTTCTACCTCATGCCATTGTGATAAAAAAGATGCTTGATATAATGTTTATCTTCACATATTTTATTAAGACATATTTAGTGTTCTTACATGATCTATTCTTGAAGATCTTTCATGCACACTGGAAAGTAATACATACTCATTTATAGTGAATAGAAACTTCTGTCTGTATTTATTAAACCAGTCTCACAAATTACTTCATTTAATGGCATTATTTCTTTTAAGTATTTGTTTGGATTAGCTGTCTGTTGCTGTTAGTGTAGTATTGGATTCCCTACTATTACGGTTACTGTCAGTATGTCCCTTAAGGTATATTAAGGGACATACTGAATATATGTCCAAATTGTTTTCTATATTTGGTTGTTCAAATTAGAAAATATATTGTGTTGGATGTGTATATATTGATGTTTATTTTATCTTCTTGATACACTGACCTCTTGATCTTCATACGATATCTATATTTGTCCCATTACTTTATTTCATTAAAATATATTTATTTCATTTGTCATGAAAATGGCAATCTTCCCTTTTCTCTGCAGTTATTGGCTTGGGAAACCTTGCTCCCACCTTTTACTGTATGTCTGTTTACCTTTATATTTTATGTAAAGCTCTCATTCGTATCCATTTTGATGAATCCTGCTTTTTTTTTTCAATCCATCCAGACACTCAGGGTTTTTTTTTCCAACAAAAATGTTCATGTTTGGGTTTCGCCATACAGTGTTCCAGCACCCATCCCTCCACCAGTGCCCATTTCCCCACCACCAATGTCCCCGATTCCCCTCCCCCTCCCTAGCCTGCCTCCGTGGCAGGTTCTCCATCTCTTTTCTTTTTTTTTTCTGATTTAATTTTATTTTATTATTCCCCCCCAAATATTATTACACCATTTTAGACATACAATTAAAAGATGCTCATGTAGAGTTCTGGTTCCACAGTGTTCCAACACCCATCCTTCCACCCAAACCCATCTCCCATCACCAATGTCCCCACCTCCCTCCCCCCTCTCACAGCTCAACTACTTGGCGGGTTCTGTATGTCATTTCTCTCCCTCTTTATCTCTCCCTCCCGCCAAACTTTCCTGCTCTTCGTGGAATTCAGTGCATTAAAAGACATCACTGTTTCCACTATTTTAATGGACCAGCGCGTCCATAGCGGCCGTGCGCTACCTGGGCTCGAACTGGTTTTGCTCTGTTAATCTGGTCGTGAGGCAGTTTCCCAGAGTCCAGACAGCGAAAATGGTGGCTAGTGTGATGGGCGAGTCTCATCCAGCTGCTTCCGGGACCCCCCAGAGGTGACGGGCCCACTCCCAAAACCCGTCTGCCCTCCTGGGGAGTCCCTTATTCAGCTGGGCCCTGGGCGAGCCCAGTTCTAGCCTCCCCAGCCGCTTGTGAGCCTCTTCATGTTATTCTCCATCTCTTTTCTCTCTTTCTCTTTCTCTCTCTTTCTCTCTTCCTTCTATTACATATTGTGGATTGTAATATATATACTTAGAGGTTATCATGTGTATTTTTTTGCCTATATTTAATGCTAAGTTCTATGTGGTAATAGACTTTCGACCATTATTGGCACACTGTTCCCTTCTCTGTCTTACCTAACTTCTGCTCCCACATGTTTGTGGTAATTTCCACCTTTGATAAGACCTCCAGATGCATGCTTTGCCTGACCTTGGATATTGGTATCATAATATGTATGTATGTATGTATGTATATATATATATGTATATATATATATATATATGTGTGTGTGTGTGTGTGTGTGTGTGTGTGTGTGTGATAGAAATGAATGCAGTCATTCTATATCTGTCTCTCTCCTGGATAATTTCACTCAACATGATCCTCTCCATGTCCATCCACTTATAGCAAATTTCATAAATTCATTTTTCCTAACAGCTGCATAGTATTCCATTGTGTAGATGTACCATGATTTCTTTATCCAGTCATCAATTCTCGGGCACTCTGGTTGTTTCCAGATTTTGGCTATTGTGAATAATGCTGCTATGAATGTAAAAGTAGGGATGGTGTTTCTGCTGTGTGTTTTTGGCTTCCTGGGGTATATTTCCACGAGTGGTATGGCTGGGTCAAATGGGAGTTCAATTTCTAGTCTTTGGAGGAATGTCCATATAGTTTTCCAAAAAGGCTGTACCAGTCAACATTCCCACCTACAATGGATGAGAGTCCCCTTTTCCCCGCATCCACACCAGCACTTGTTGTTCTTGCTCTTAACTCAGAGTTTTTTAATTAGTGATTGTTTAACCATTCACATTTCTGGAGATTGTTGATATATGAGTTTTATTTTCTAGCATTCTATCCTTTTCTTTCTGTGTTTTTTTAAATTTCATTCTTTTTGCATTTGTATCTAAGCTCTCTACTCCAAATTTTTTTTTTTTTGCTTTGTGGTTATCACGATAAATAAATAAATCTCTCTATATCTGAGATAGCCTTTTTGGTCGTGATATAGATTAGCCATCTTTAGAATAAATAGGTTCTTCCCCATTCTCTTTTCCCTAAATGTTTTGTTGTTGACTCATTTTTTTATTTTTGCCTTTTTTTGGGTCACACCCGGCAATGCTCAGGGTCTACTCCTGGCTCTGCACTCAGGAATTACTCCTGGTTGTGCTCGAGGGACCATATGGGATGCCGGGATCGAACCCAGGCCGGCAGAGGCCGGCTGCGTGTAAGGCAAGCGCCCTACCCGCTGGGCTATCGCTCCAGCCCCAACATTTATTTTTGTTTCTGACTGCTATTATTGCCATGCTCACGGTTATTGTTCTTTTGCTTCTTTGATACAATTCTTTCCTGCATTTCTTGTTGGTCATGTCTGGTCACCATCCCATTTGTTTACCTGGAAAAGTATCATATTTGATAATTTTTCAGGATCCTCTTGCATGGAAAATTTCATCTTTCATGCTTGTGAAAATGTCATTTCACTCTCTGAGCCTGTAGGGTTTCTGCTGAGAAATCTAGCTGATAATAGCCTTATGAAGGTGCCTTTTTATGTTGCTTTCTTACTTTCATTTTTTTCCCTAGAGGCCTGTAATCTTTTTCTTTACAATTGACCTTTGATCACTTGCTGGTGATGTGTCTATGGTCAATTCTTTCTTTGAGCTTGGAAAGGTCTCAGTTATTATTTCCCTCCGTGAGGTACTGTGAGGTCCTTTTTCTCTCTTTTACTGCTGGCATTTTCATTAGCCTAATATTGCCTCTTCTGCTGATGACATTCTTAAGGAATGTCTGTCTCCCGTTTTCAAAAATCTTATTTCTTCTGTTCCATTTGAATCATTACTAGAGCTGCGTTTTCAGTTTCATTTATTCTTTAGTTTTGTTGGGGGAGAGGTGGGTTGTTCTTTTCATGTTTCGCTCTAGAGGCTCTTCACCAGCTGTCCTTCAGAACTGGCAGTGGGGGGCCTGGCAGTTCGGTTATCCGGAAAGATGCGTCGCTGCTTGGGTCTGCAGTGTCTGTAGCTCCCAAGCCACTCCCTACAGTGCTCCAGCCTGCGTGAAGAACTGAGGCTCACTCCTGCCGTCTGCATTCACGACATATACTCCTCTCCTTGGAAGTTCTCTCCCCCCTATTTCCTCTTATTTTTTTTTTCCTCTGCCAGAATGAGCCCATTTCTTGTGCTTTCCATGCAGGTTTTCATTTCATTCCATTGTGTTTCTCATATCAGTATCTCTGTTTGGATTTTTTTTTAATATCTTGAGTCTCCTTGTTTTAGAACTGCCTCTGATCTTGCATTTTCTTTTTCATTCATTGTTTCATTGTTTGTGGGTGTTTGGTGTAATTTGTTGATTTTCCTCACGATAGCTATTGTGTCTATTAGACTTCCTATTTCTGTGACATTGATTTGATTTTTTTTTAAGTTTTTCACCATTCATTCTGTCACTGGATTTAAGAAGACTTGGGGGTGGCACATTTTCTTTGTTTATCTACTAAAAGGTACTTTAGTTCTTAATTTGAAGGTCTGAAGCTAAATAAAAAACATTGATTTGTATTCCCCTATACTCATGGTGTGGAGGAGCTGCAGCGGGCTTCCTTCGCCGACCGCCTGGGTAGGGGGTGCTGGTATGGAATAAGACCCATGCTGGGTCTCTTTCCCCTCTCATGACCCTCCTGTTCTTCCCTCTCTAGGCCCAGTCATGGGTGCCCTAGTTGGGGCACTCTAGGAATAAACGTACAGGCCTTTCCAGTAAAGCTGGGAGGGTTCCTAACCTTGGAGCTTCCCTAGAGGATGGGGTTTTCAGCCAGAGCTCCAATGGTGAATGTTTGTCAGTGAGAAGAAGGCATTTCTCTGCGCAGAATCTGCTGGGCTTTTTGTCCTGTCCACATCACTTTACCAGCCAGTATGCCCTTTCTTCCCTCTGGGATGGCATCTATTGTGCCCCAGAAATATGTGTATCCCAGGGTCCACTCAATGTCCCTAACTGAATCACAAAAACAGAAATTGTGGGTTCACCTCTGCTGGGGGAATGCAGCCTGAGGCAAGACTTGGAGGCTTGGCACTGAAGCAGGGGCAGAGGAGGGCAGTGCCCTAGAATACTGTAGTCGACCTGATTGCCCGTGTTCAGAACCCAGACACAGTACACAGCATCAGACTGATGAGTGAGTGGGGCTTCCCTTCCTTCGGTCCACCAGCAACCTAGAGGCCTGGATACCACGTGATCCATCCCCTTCCGTTGCTTGGTCCATGATTCCTGCCGTGGAGCCTCTGACCTCCTTTGTGCAGACAGCAGTAGGAGCTCTGCTCTTTCTCCCTGTTCTGCCAACACCACAGGCAAAACTGCAGGTGCCTGACTGATCAACAGGCCTTCAGATAAACCGGTATGAATTATCGGAGACATACAGTTCATTTGTAGCATGAAGAGCATTTTATTTTTATCAATATCTATTCTTCATGGTTTTTTCTCCCCTACCCTATTGTTTTTGAAGCTATATTTGAAATATACCACAACCAACTTTAAAATGTGCCTCTCAAGAAAGCAGACGCGGGCACCAAAGAGTAAACTGATGACATTGGCGGAAGGAAGCTGACACTGGTGGCAGGATTGGTGTTGCAACATTGTGTACTTGAAACCCTACTATGAGTAACTTTTAAATCATGGTGTCTAAAAAATAAAATTAGCGGCCGGAGCGATAGTCCAGTGGGTAGGGCGTTTGCCTTTGCATGTGGCTGACCTGGGTTTGATCCCGGCATCCATATGGTCCCCCACGCAGTGCCAGGGAGTAATTACTGGGAGCAGAGCCAGGAGTAACCCCCTGAGCATCGCTGGTTGTGACCCAAAAAGCAATAAATAAATAAGATTAAATGAAAGCAAATTTACCCAAACTAAATGTGTGTATGTACCACCGTTTGGTTTCAACTATAAACATAAGTATTCAATATTTGTTTATTGTGAGGTAGCAATCACATTAAATCTAATTTACATTTTTCACCACACTTAACCTGAATATTTTTCATGTGCTGAGAACCTTATTGGGGAAGGGGACCCTCCTCTACTGAGAACTTTTAAAACTTCTCTTAACAACTTTCATATATGAAATACAGTATTGTTTGCAGTAGTTTCCATGCTATAATTTTATGACTTTTATATTTTTATCTAGAAGTGTGTGCCCTTTGGCGTCCTCTCTTTCACCCACCCTCGACATATTTTCCTTCATCAATCGATTTGTTCTATGAGCTTGATTTGTTGCTTTTAGAGTGCAAACTGAAGTGCAAGCAGATGTTGCTTATTTTTCTCTGATTTATTTCACCTAGCATTATTCTCTAAATGTCAAGCACACGTGTTGTCTCAAGGAATGAGAGGTTGTCTTTTGTAGTTGAATACATGCCACTGGAAATGTCCCACGTTGTCTTTATCTCTCCGTTCGTGGACATTTTCGCGTTTTGATAATAGCTGTTGTAAATAAAGCTGCACTAAAATTGAGGTGCTTATATTTTGAAATTAGCATATTTTTTTCAGGCAAGTGTCCAGAGATAAAATATAGGATTATATGCAGTTCTATTATTTCTTTTTCTTTTAATATCTCCTGCTATTCTTTGCAGTTGTGTTTTATAACGGCAGTGCTGATCAGAGGTTAATTGTAAATTTACTTATGTGGAAAAAGTGATGGCTAAATATGAATCCTATCTCAAACAAGTCATAAAAAGTAATTCCCCGTGCATTAATGATTTAAATGTGAAATACAATACTTATATATCCTTAGAAATAATATAGGAGAATATCTTTATGATATTAGAGTAGAAACGGATAAATGTGGGTAGTAGAATAAATCAGTGTGGTAAATTTTAAAGGGAAGAAGTCAAAAGGTCACAGAATTGTAAAAGAATTCTATCTAGGGCAGAGAGAGAGAGATGTCGCTGTCAGGGGTCACTCCAGGGACCTCAGAAATACTAATAATGTTCTCATCCTATTTCCTACTCACCTGACAATTATGATTGATAGAGCAGATATCTACTATGCCATTTTTTAAAAGATTGGAAATAGTTTTTATTTCCTATTCTTGTAAATATGTTTGCCCCTGCTATCTGTATAAAGGGCTACACTATAAAAGCTGTGATGACTGAGCACACAGCATAGATTCCCAAAATTATTTGCCCTCCTGCCCCTTTTCAGAAAATTATTCTGTGCCCTACACCCCCATGAAATCTCCCTTCTTTAAGCCAGCACACAGAAAGCACCCAACCATTATACCTGAATCTGCTGCTACCCCCTGGGTCCTAGATCATTCAGGCACCCCCCCACCCTTCCTCCCCCTCAAGAGCAATATCGCCGCTTTGGGAAACTCTGCTATGCAGTGTTTCAGTATTTAAATCTCATTTTTTTCCAGTCCCCCAGTGAAGTTTATTCTTGGAAAAGGCCATCACCTTTACACAAACCAAGGACCACTGACTCAGCATTCTATGGAGCAAAGAAGAATGGAACTCCAAAACAGAGCAACTGTGTGACTCTTTTAGACTCGAATCAGATAATCAGGATTTTGCCCCCAGGAGCTGTCCCTCTAAAAGATATCTATGCCAAAGGTAAGCATTGTATAGATTTCTAATTTTTAAGGGGTTTGCATTTGGATGGGTACTTAATTTATCATTATTGTTTTGTGCTTTTAATATGAATAATTCTAATAGGGTCTTGAAGCAGCTACAAAAGACTGGTATGTGGGGCTGGAGAGAGTACATCAGTAGCACTCTTACTTGCCTTGCATTTAGCCAACCCGAAGTTTTATCCCTGACCCATAGATGGTGACCTGAGCCCCGCCTCAAGTGATACTGGAGCACCGAGAGCCATGAGTAAACCAGGTGTTTCCCAACACACACCCCCCACCAAAAAAAAAAAAAAAAAATGAATAGCATTTGTATGATCAAAATATAAGGACTGCAGTTTAACGTAACCACAATTATTACATATGTATATTGGGAGATAAAGAAATTAGGTGTAAGGAAGGGGATGGATACATGAAAGAAGTTAAGCGCACATTTTATATAGTGGAAATCAGTGACTAGTACCCCAAACTCAAGCATCACGATCAGAATGCAGGAGAAGGGCTCCTAGGGATGACTCCAGTCCAGAACGCAACAACCTTCTAGGTATGAGGCTTGTGGATTTGCTCTTAGCGCTACCCACGTGCAGTAGTGTGGGTATTGCAGCTCTGCTGTCTGGGCGTCTGATGCTGCGGCGGTGTGGTCTCCAGCACCCGCAGCCATGGTGTGCAAGCTCTGCGGCTAACATACGCAACCCTCGGCACGCACAGCCACCCCCTCCACGCCACCCCTCACCCTGCATCGCAGTAACAAAGTAAATGGAAGGGTGGAAAAGGAGAGTGAAGGTAAATACCAGAAAAATAGCTTCAGAGGTGGAAAGCATCCACAGGAGCTGTCAGTGAGCAATTAGAGAAGTGAAGCAGTTTATGCTCTTCAATCTAAGCATATGTAGGTCTCAGATAAAAATTCAAGCGTATTGTTTAAATAAATGCTTGGGAATGAATGCCAATCAACCTTTCACTAAAGAATCAATAGAAATAAAAGCCACTCTGTCGGCTTCCACAAAGGCTGTAACTTTTACTTAATGGAGAAGGGAGAAATTATTTCTTTACATATTTTTTCTAGCTAAATATTAGCTCTCCTTCCACCCTGTAATCACAGGTCCTCATCTTTTTAAAACACAAAATGAGGGTCTGTAATTGAGAGCAAGACACTGGTTTTAAAACTTTGAATAAATGCAAGGATTTGGTATTGGCACAATTAGAGGGCACACTGGCAAACTGTATTCGGTCCGTGAACACAGAGAGATGTGTTCAGCCTAGTACTTAATGACTGCAATCAACCCACACTGCTAGGACTGAATCCTTTAGTAGAGCTTTATCTTCCCTTAAAATGTTTGTGGATGTTTGGCCTGACAGTTTATACCCCACCTAATCGTAGACCTGGATTGACCATCCCCACTGTAATGGTGGCTTGCCTTGCATTTTCGGGAACCTAATGTCTAACTGTAGTTTATACCTAGCTTTGAAAGCCGCTGGATTATAATTGCAATAGAAATTCACCAAGCTTCCCTCCTCTCTAGTGTCAAACATTTAAAATGGATAGACAAGAATTTGACTAAGTTTTTTAGGAAATTCTCTCCAGATTTTCACTTCTTTAATTCAGTTACATCCTGAGATGGTTTATTTTCAGATAAGGTATCCTCAAATCTGGTCATATATCGAGTACTTACAGGTAGCTACTGTCACCGTCACCACTTCCGTAGTATTTCTTTGAAGTGTCTCATAGCTACTAACTGCCTTTGCTGATGCAGGAATGTATTTTTTAGCTCAAGGAGTAAAATTCTTGCTCTATCCTTCGTGAAATAGACATGGCCATTATTACCTTTTCTCACCCTCTTTATTGGATTAATTTGCACAGTTAGGGGAAAAGATTGGGGCGGGGGCTTCTTTTAAATTGAGTTGCCTACTTTGCTTCCATAGACAGCCCAAAACTGCTGACGACAGTGACTCAACTCAGTACTTATACTCAGGAAAATAAATGCCTATAAGGGGCAAGCCAAACAATGCGTTGGTTCACTAGGCACTTCTTAGTCATGCTGACTGCTTCAGTAACTGGTCGTCTTTGGCAAAGAGCCTGAGTCTATAAATAAGTCCATCTCCTCCAGCTAGATCCTGGCAGTAGGAACTATCAGAAATGATAGATGGTGAAAACCTTTATCCAAGGGGGACCTTCTGACCCAGGGGTTTTCCAGTGCAGGCAGTGCATGAGTTGGGATAAGCACGTTTGTTTTCTCTTCAGATGTCCTTCTGGGGACAGCCAACACAATCCAGTGGGGGCCCAGATTACCATAGTAACGCTCTTTTCTCTGCAGACCCTTACATTCCTCCTTTCTCTTGGCCCCCTGAGTCCTTCCTTGCCTGGCTTTGCACTGTGCACCTGCACTCAGGCCCCTGTTTCCCAGCCTCTCCCAAAGGCCCAGAAAGATTGAAAAAGAAGATTGAACATTAGCCTCTTGGCGCCTCACATGTGACAGGAACCACTTCTCTTTCCTTTTGAGTTTTTCAGATGTTCTACTCAAAATATTCTACTACAAATATAAAAAAAAGGCTAAACTTCTTGTTTCTTTGTAAATTATAGTCAAATTCAGTGTGGGTATCAGCAAGCCAACAAAAAAATCTAAGGGTATATGCTCTGGGTTTTTTTTTAGAAAAGGTATGTTTTTTTTTTTTTTTTTTTTTTTGCTATTGTTACAAAGATGTTCGTGATTGGGTTTCAGTCATACAGTGTTACAGCACCCATTACTCCACCAGTGCCCACCCCACCACCAATGTCCCCTGATTTCCTTCCCCCTCCCCTACCCCCCCCCCAGCCTGCCTCTATGGCAGGCTCTCTCTCTCTCTCTCTCTCTCTCTCTCTCTCTCTCTCTCTCTCTCTCTCTCTCTTTCTCTCTCTGTTTCTCTCTGTAACTCTCTGGCTTGTAATACATACATTTAAAAAGTTATCATGTATATCCCTTTGCCTATATTCAATGCTCAGGTCTAGGCTGTATTATTATTTCCAACAATTATTAGCACACTGTTCCCTTCTCTGTCTTACCTAACCTCTGACTCCCACACTTGTGGTAGATTCTACCCACTGACAAGACCTCCTGATCCATATTTTGCCTGACCTTTGACATTGGTATCATACTATTTTATTTTTATATACCGCAAATAAACGCAGTCATTCTGTATCTGTCCTTTTCCCTCTGGCTAATTTCACTCAGAAAGGTATGTTTTTGTTTTGTTTTGCTTTGTTTTATTTGGGGTATACGGGGCCACACCCAGAGGTACACAGGACATACTCCTGGTTTTGTGCTCGGAGATCACTCTTGGCAGTACTGCAGGGGAGAGGATGGGGAGCGGGAGTGGGCGCACATATTGGTGTCAGGGATTGAACCTGGTTTCACCTGGTTTCGCAATGGCAAGTACCGTGCCCCTGTACTATTTCTTCCACCTAGTTTTTTTTTTAATTTCAGCATATAACCATGAGATAGACAATTAAAAAGCTGTTCATGATTAGTTACAGTCATACAGTATTCCAGCACCCCTCCCTCCACCAGTGCACATTTCCCACCACCAATTTCCCCAGTTTCCCTCCCTACCCTACTTCCACCTGCCTCTATGGCAAACACTTTTCTTCTCTCTCTCTCCTTCTTCTTTTGCGCATTGTTCCACCCCTAGTTTTTAAACGAGATATTAAAAAGAAGTATTAGTGTTCAAGATTTTGCAAATTGTGACTTTATATGTAGTTAAACTGTATGTTTAACTTTTTCCTATGTCATAACACTAATACTACACTTAATGTTAAATAAACTACTCAATTTTATATTTTCCCTAGTGCCAGTCCAAGTCAGAGTTGCATGTTGTGGGCAGAGCAGAGATTTCAGAGCCGAGACCTGGGTCTAAAGGGCTTCTCCATTACATTTCAGCTCTACGACCTAAGCAAATCCCATTATTCTGTCACCACTTTGCTAGGTAGTTTCAGCTTCCTCTTTACTGGAGTCCCATCTTTTGCTATTGGAAGGGCAAAATGAGCTTTCTATGCAGAGTGAACGGGGTTCAGGCAAGTAGGCAGCTAGTGAGGACAAAAGTGGCGATGCCCTCAGGGCCATGACAGTCAGTAAACCCCAGGGATTTGCTGAGGAGCAACCCGGAACCAGAACAGGGGGATTCTGGCCCCCATATCTTTTAACCCTCTCCTCCGCCTTGTCAAATTCTTTATGACCCAGAGTCTTCACCTCACTACACTTTCCTCATCTCATCTTGCTGGCAGGGCCCTAAGACTAATAGCTACTGTGCATTGCACAAGTGCTAATTAGGTGCTCCAAGTATAATATATATTATTGTACTCTGATATATACTCCTGTTGCTCAGGTGCTATTATAATCCTCCATTTACAAATGATGAAATGGGGCAAAAGGTCTCAGAAAGATAAGAACACAGCATGCATAGACACAGCTAGGCAATAGGGGCAGGATTTTACACCAGCTCGGCCTGAGTATCTTGATTAGCACTGACAAACCGTGGTGAGCGCTCACTGTCATGGATCCCTAGGAAGGAAAAGAAAATTCAGATGATGAAACATTTTCAAATTAACATTAGATGCTGAAACAGGAGCCCATCTGGGGAAGCGATCACAGACAAAGTGAAGAGCGCTGGTTATTTTCTGACAGTAAGAATTGCAGCTGAATACAGTTTTGTTGGACTGCCTGATATTCCCCGAAACAGAACTCTGATAGACTAGCCTTGGGTCGAGACCTGGCCAAGGATATTGTCAAGTGGTCTCATTCTTCTGACCATGTGACTGGTTTCATTCCACTGCTAGCAGCCTTCGTGCTTTCCTTTGGTACCGTGCAGTAGCTGAATTTTCATCTTCTGTCTTGACTCATTTGCAGATGTTACCCCTCCCAAAACATCTGGCTATATAGAAGTCACTGATCTTCAATCAAAAAAACTCCGGTATATCCCCATTCCCAGGTAACTTGTTTTTCCCTGTGTTCTTAATTGTCTGTCAGATAAAATAGAATAAATTTTTTCCAGATATTCTGAATAACAATACTTTTTCTTGCTTAAAGAACAAGTACCATTTTTCCCCATTTCTGCGGGTTCGTATATCTTGTTTTACTCCATGCTTTATTGCCATTTTTACTTTATTGTGGAAAAATGTTCACGTGTTACAGAAGTAAAGTCCTAACCCCTTCAATCCTTCATTTTTCCTCTGTTGATTGAGAAAATTGGTTTTAATGTTGAAAAAAAATCTCATACTTAATAATTTCATTTAATTTAAGGTAACTATTCAGGTTATCAAAGGAGTATAAATAGCATTAGCTTTTGGGATCACACACAAAAATAATCTCAGGCGTACTCTTGCTCTGCACTCAGGAATTACTCCTGGTGGTGCTCAGGGATCAAATAGGATGTTGGGCATCAAACACAGGTTGGCTGCATGCAAGGCAAATGCCCTACCCACTGTACTATCTTCCTGGCCCCTAGTATTGCTTTTAATTATGCTGCAGTCTATAGGGTCCTGAAGACTAAATCGCAGCCAAAGGATCTTGGAGATTTGAAGTGCAAGGATGCAGTACCATCACTTTTGTTGATCAGCAACACACGCAAAACATTCAGGTTAGCTAGACTTTAGATACGAAAGGAGAAACAGCGATGAATTTCCACTGGAATACTCCTGTCCTCACCTATATGCAGCCTGACCCTTTCTCGATGCTTTCATGTCTGGTCCCGCTCTTTAAGCCTAAGTGTACACTTGCTTCTACTTAACATAGTTTGCTTCTTCCTTTGCCCAATAAGTCAGTGCCTCCCTCTTCAGCTCTTTTACGCTAATGACTGCTAGACTGATATCATTTTCCCCCTCAAGTAGAATCCCTCACATTGAGGTGAGATGATTGAGCCCTCACAACACAGTGGTAGTAGATGCTCCTGACTTTCTGGCACAGGAATCTAGAGAGTTTCTTAATGCTAAAGAAGGTCAAGAAGATCAGAACCTGACAGTCACCGCATATATCACCAGGCTGCCTTTCACCCATTTTTTCCAACTTCTGGTAGAAAAGAACTCAACATGAGAATACTCAAGCGTGCCAAGCATTTTATTCCTTAGAATCCTTTAATTAGGTTCAAGAAATGTAAATTATAAAAACTTTGTTCAAAGAAATATATTTGCATAATTCTAAGTAGGTCCTCTCAGAACATCTTAATATATCGTTAATGGAAAATGGCCTTGAGTTATTTTTTTTTAAATTCCTTGTTCTATACTAATTGTATGTTCACTATAGTACTATTGTTCAAACAGAAAAAGCTTTTTGTTGGGGCCAGAGTTCTGGTACAGTAGGTAGGGTACTGGTCTTGACCCAGACTCAATTTCTGGCACCCGATACAGTTCCCCCAGCCTGACTAGGGGTGACCCATGATAGCAGAACCAGCAGTAAGTCCTGAGCACATGGGATATCACTCCAAAACAAAGAAGAGCTCTTTGTGTATTACGCTCCTAAAACATTCTTTCAGCATTGCCCTTAATTTCTCTCACATTAGTCCCTAGATTTTTTTTTTATTTCCCGAGGGGGTGCACCATTCCTGGAGGTACTGCAATACTAGGTCGATGTGTGGAATGGACAGAGCAAGCTCCTATTCCATTTCCTAGTCCCAAAAATCCATTTAATATGTTGTCCTTGGATAGAGGATGTATCCGATATTAAACTGATAAGAACAAATACTACACTTGATCTTAGCTAAAAAGGCCAAGAAGCTATTATTAGCCCCTAGATTTTTTTTTTTTTTGCCTTTTTGGGTCACACCCGGCAATGCTCAGGGGCTACCTCCTGGCTCTGCACTCAGGAATTACTTCTGGCGGTGCTCGGGGGAACCATATGGGATGCTGGGGATCGAACCCAGGCCGGCAGAAGCCGATCACAGCAAGGCAAACGCCTACCCGCTGAACTATCGCTCCGGCCCCATGCCCCTAGATTTTTATCTCACTTTTTTTCTCTTTCTAATTTCTATGTTTTATCCTTCTATTATACCTATCCTAGAATGAACATCTGGAAAAACAGCTGTGTAGTAAGTGCCAGACAGTTTCTGTAATTTTTTTTTCATTTAGAACTGCACCATCCAATAGATATATAATGCAAGCCATATGAGTAATTTCACATTTCTCAGCAGCCACATTAAGAGTTTTAAAAAAAAGGTGAAATTGACTTTAATGTTTGATTTTGCCAAGTATATTTCAAATATTTTTGACATGTATTCATATTTTTTTTAAAAAATGAATGTTTTGTATTCTCCTCCTAACTCTTTGAACGCATAGCCAATATGTATTTCACTCTTACAGAACTTCTCAATTTAGACCTGCCCCATTTTAAGTGCCATGTGAGTTAGAGTCTGTTCATTGTCAGTGTATACTAGATTTTCCCAAGATTAACTATTGCCATTTTTGGCATGTATGAGATTCAGAGAAAAACCATCTGGACTTCACTTTGTTGCTGATTGCTTAAATTTAGCATGCTGCTAGATATCAAGAATTTTCCGCTTGATGCCCAACTTGGAGAATAAAAAGTATAGTAAGACTTTTTGGCACTTCAGGGTCAAAAAAGAATAGAACACTTTACCACCAGTCATGTTATTATTTGCATTCGTGAAATGATACTGTTAGCCCGCTATGTGAGTATATTTTTTATATGCATATATCTCAGGTTCAGTCTAATTCTGTGTATTCTGTAGAGGCCTTGTTACCGTATGTTAAGGGAACATGCATTTTTAAGAAAATGAAGTAGAGCATCATGTGTTTCCTATGAAACATGATTTTATTTTATACTGAAAGAACTTGCCCTTGTAAATATTCATCGAGAGAGGGAAATATGTGACCGATAGATAGAGCGCCTAATAGATGTCATCTCTAGTGCTCCTAGAAGAATTCCAAACATCATAGCATCATGTGCATAAATTCCTCGAATAGCCCTTTTACTTCACCATTTACACCTAATTTTTTACCCTGTAAAGTAAGTATTTTTGGATAAAAGACAAGAAATAAATCTTGGATTATGTCAAATGTTACCATATTTGAGTCCTTAGAATACTGGAACGTAGTTTTGAGGTGCTTGGTTCCGTCCTGCTGTTAATGCCTTTTATATAACAATTTTTAAGAGTTTCATGCTCTACCGACTGAGCTAGCCGGGCTGCCTATATAACAATTTTAAGACTTCTGAGTCCCAGTATAGCTGACTTAGACATTTCATGCTTAGTATCTACTAAAGTAAACAAAAAAAATCAAAAGTACTCATGATTTATTCTTTAGAATATTGTAAGTATTTACCTAATATGTGATAGCTTATTATGCTTGTATTATTTGGCAGAACTATCACTTTAAAACACTTATTTCATACATAGAATATCAGATAAAGAGAACCAACACTAGCAATTAGAAACTATAACCTTTGTTTTGTGTGGTGAAAGCTATACAGAAAAAGGAAATATGCAGTTCACTTTTAGAGGCAAAAGATTGCATTGCTAAGTACAGAAATACATGTATGAATGAATTGCATAAGAGACATATGTTTCTTGGTACATAACATACAGTATTCTCACTTAGAAGAGGCAAAAGATCCATTAGGAAAGTTTTAAAACACATACACAAAACATCAACTTTAAACCCCCTAAGGAGTGAGCCAAGCACAGCAGATGTGTTAGGAGTTGATTTAGAATTCTTTTCTAATGCAGATTGAAGGGTGATGTTATCCAGGTTCACAAATACAGGAAAATGTGATTAACCAGTAACTAGCTGTGTGGTTTTCCTCCCTCACAAATGGGCCAGAATTAGTATTTTATCTTTTAATGTATTTGATATTAGGATTTTTGACAGCAACTTAGTGAGCCCAAATGGCCTGAACTATCATTTGATTGAATATTGCGATTTCCTTTGCAGTTCAGACTCTCTCTCCCCCCCCCTACACCACGTGGCTCTCCACCATTTCGGACACAGATGCACTGCTGGCTGAGTGGGGCACAGGTGGTGTTGTTACTGTCGATATGGGGAGGTCGGATTAGACTTTGGGAAACTGGACTTGAACATCTTCATCGATCACTCATGGAATGGAGAAACATGATTGGACAAGAAGACAGAAACATACAGGTACCCCTTTGAATTGATCTTACCTCTTGACGGTGTCCTCTCAGATATAAATTCATTCCCAAATGTCATAGGAAACGCCCAACCCAATAATTCATAGTTGCTTAAACAATTAAGTAATATTTGGACTCATAACAGAGAAAGTCAAGTTTTCTATCTTGATACTGAAAAATTAAGAATGTAGTATTTGGGGAGCCAGAGAGATAGTACAGGAGGATGCACGTGACCAACCTGGATTTGATCCCCAGCATCCCATCTGGCTCCCTGATCACATCAGCTCCCTCAGTGCAGAGCCAAGAGTCATCTCTGAGCATCTCCAGTTGTGGCCCAAAAACAAACAGAAAATTACCTCTTTTTTTCCCCCTGTAGGCACTTAAATAAATAACTCACAATATAGCATGCAAATAACATCATCAGCTTTCATTGTCTTAAGTTTCCAAGCCTACCTTTGCATCTGTTTTCACTTGTTCTCCCTTCATTTTCAGCATCTCTGTATTCTACCAAGGAAATACAATACTAGAGATTCAGAATGTGGCATGTTATTATAAAATTGAAATCTTTTCAGCTAGAACATAGAAAAATTTGTGCATCCTTATTTCCAGATCACAAAGTTTAACGGTCTTAGTAAGATTAGAACCAAACCTGCACTGGGTAGAAATATGGTCACCAGAAGAACAAGTCCTGCCGTTAAACAAAGCTCTGTGCTGCAGAAATGACTCATAGTTACCACAACATCTACTTGCTCTCTGGAACTAATGTGAGCAGTGAGGAAGGCTGTGTACCCATAAATACCAAAGCATCTCATAAATTTATTTTTTGTAATATATTACAGTTTTTAAAAGAAAACTTTTCTATATGCATTCTATTTCATCCTATTAAAAAGAAAGATAGATCTTTCCAGCTGTGTTTCTCTGCAAATAGCCAATTACCAAGAAATTTCAGCAACCTAGTCCATCGACGATTAATAATTATTATTTTATGTTGTGATTTTTGTTATTTTCCTTTTAAGAGAATTATACATATATACATATATGTATTTTAGTAAATGGCACAGATTACATGCAATACAGGCTATATATGTTTCTCTTAGATTCTTTGTTTATTTTTTTTATCATACCACCGTGAGATGAACAGTTATAAAGGTATTCATGTTTGGGTTTCAGTCATACAGTATTCCAGCATCCATCCCTCCACCAGTACCCACTTCCCACCAGCAATGTCCCCTGATTCTCTGGAAACATTTTTTATAAAATCAAAAATTTATGTAGACAAAACCCCTAAACCGTATTGAAGGGGTATGCATATATTGATTTAATGAATCTAAAGCAAAGATATTGCTCTAAAGTACACACATCATGATATACAATGGATCTGTTATAGCAATAGGTTGAATGTCAGTCACTATTCATAACAATAATTAGAAAATTAATTGTAGTCCTGTTTTGTCTGTTATTCTGAATATTAATTTTTCCCTTTGAAATAAAACTTCTCTTTTCATTATAGTGATCAATGCCTAATAGTAAGCAAAAAACTAAATAAAAATATAATAAATTCAATACAATACAGTAGTATTGTATTGAATTTATTATATTTTATTTAGGTTTTTTTTTTGCTTTTTTGGGTCACACCAGCAATACTCAGGGGTTACTCCTGGCTCTGCACTCAGGAATTACTCCTGGAGATGTTCAGGGACAATGCCGGGAATTGAACCTGGGTTGGCCATTTATATTTCTTAAGTGTTATAGAGATCAAAGTTCATGTCTTTCTATGGTCAATTTGTCACCTAAATCAATTTTTATCTTTCCCAATAGATTAGCTTCTAAACATTTATGATTCATGATTTTAATGACTATGTTTGACTTCTACAGTATTTAAGTCCCATTCACGTTTTACTGTGTAGCTCTTCTCTTGTCCATGACTTCCCTGACTGTTGTGCATCTTTGCATTCCAAGTTCCTCAAATTATCATTAATATAAATTAGGCACTTAATCTGGTCACGTGCATCCGTTTAGTGGAAATGGTCAGTGACTGGAGCTGTGTGAAAAAATAGAAATCTTTAAAACTATCACAAATTATCCATTTGTGTCTATGTAAATAAGTAAGATTGAATGAATGTATATATGATTAAATTACAAATGAACAGAATTGCACTAACATCTTACAAATAATAAAAATATTCAGCTACATTGTGCAGTGATTATCTTGTCCTGGGAAAGATCAGATAATTACTGTGTATTTCCAGGAAAATATATAATCTTATCTCCAGTTCAAAATTGAGCTATAATAGAAATGAGACTTACTGGGCAATGAAATTACATAATTCAGAATTGAGTCATAGTTTAATTTGGAAAATTAGAATAGATGTTAGTTATCTAACACTTTCTCCATATATATATATATACATATACATATATTTCATATACACACATCTGTATATGTATACACACACACTCACAATGAGAAACAGTTGTCTAACTATGCTACCTTTGTTTTAGTGCTTTTTGTCATATCTCTCTTCCTAATGCTTGGCAAATAATGAGACAGCATGTTTAATTGCTCTTATTTAATTCAGATTATGTTTACTATTTACAAGTACTTGGCACAATCAGTTCTTAATATGATCATTCCAGGAGCAATGGTATAAAAATCAAAAAATGTGCTTTTTTGTACTTTCTTCCTGTTTGATTCCATATAAATCAGCTCCTAATTTGCAAATTTGAAAAGAGACTAGCTTCTCCATAGCATTAGGGCCTGCTGTTCCTCCAGTGACTGCCAGAGTAACCTGATCTCCATCTAGTGGCCAAATGGACTTACTTTTACATCTTAGGAATTCAAGAATTGTAGAATGAGGCAGCCATTACTACTGACTAGGAAAGTCTGAACATCTCTTGGACGTTTCTGTAGGTCACAGATATTATTTTGAAGGAGTACTTCACTCCAGTAAAGGTGACAAAAATCCTACTGTGCATTCCCCATTTATTCACCCGCATCTTTCCTTTGATTCCTTTGCATAGAACCAAAAGCGCTTTTTATGTCTCTTTTAATTGTGTTAGTTACAGACTGTCTCTCTGCTGCATTTCAGCCTTCTTTATTAGTTTTGAAGTAATTGGTTTTGGAGTTTTTAAATGAATTTTATTTGTAATTTTATTTCATGAATATTGAGCTCTGCATGTTTTCATTAATTTTATGTACTTTGATAAGAGTACATATAGTAGTAAAACGTGTGTTTTATAGTATATAACTATAGTGTGATAATATGTATTGTATATACATGATCATATATTGCAGAGTACCAAATTATAAGCATGACAGTATAATGTATTATATTTTACATAATACAATATAATATAATTTAGATATAATAAATTATATATAACACAAGCATAAAATATCATTCGAATCTAATTCTGAGGCATTATGAACCATTAGTACATATATACGTCACTTTTAGAGTTTTCTTGAAGCATAGATTGTTTAAAAATCTTCATAATACTTGATAATGTTTTCTGTGAAGCATAATTTTTTAAGTTACACTTGTATTCTTCCAGAAAGCAGCAAATCTGTACAATAATTTTTTCAAGAAATCAAATCATCTTCTAAAAATCTCCTGGAGACAGTGGGGCAAAATGCTGAAAGGTTTTACATGCCTCCTGTTTGTTTCAGTTACAGGAAACGAATCAGAAGGTAAAGCCTCTCTATATTACTCATAGAATGTCTGTGAGACCTTTTCACTGTGTTTCCATATTCATATGCTTTTAAACAGATAGACTTTCCTAAAACACAGCATCAGACTCAGATTTATTCATCCCTAAAAATCAGATAGTTATGTACACAATAGATGCAGTAAATATTTGAAAATATAAGCCTAGCCAAAGAAATACATATACAAGACAACTAGTTTATATTAGACTTTACTAACACTTTCTCCCCTTTTAAGAAAATATTCTAAGAATCTGGGTAAATGTAGTTTACTGCATTTAGATCTCTAACCCTGGCTCACTAGCCCAATAGTTAAGATTATTTTTTCTGTTCTTGGTAAGATGTTAAAAACATATTCTCAGATAGGAGACCATTAAACTATTTAAATTTTCAGTACACAGGCTGTACACATTGTCTCTAGATCCTCTGGGGAGATTTGCAATTATTCTTTATAAAGAGCACAGTTTACTTTATTCTTCATTCTTTACTTTTTTTTCGATAACTCTTGAAAATGTTTCATAGTCTAAATCAGTGGTAAATACATTTTCCATGACTGATTTTAAGCTTCCAAAGATTAACTCTCTGCTAAAATTCATGAATATTTAGCAAATGTCTCTCACAAACTGATACAGTATGCCACCAACTTGCCACTTACTTCATTAAACCTTTAACCAACTCCCGAAGAGAGTTATTATAGTTCTCTAAATATAATACCTATCAAGAATGAGAAATGAAAATGTCAATAAGCAAAAAAAAAAAAAAAAAATAGCAAAGGGAAAAGAAAGGAGAATTCAAAGAATGAGATATTGTGGTGTTCTCTCTGAGAATCTTTGAAGCCTACAGTTGTTGCAGTTACAGTCTGGTAATGATCATGGACCAAAATTTGGCTTGAGTAAAGAATGGTGGAGAAGTTTGTACTCAAATAGAAGATACTAGTGCACTAATGGATAGAGACTTCCTTCCCTTCAGAATGAAATTACTGAGTGGCTTTTATATTCTTTCAGAAATTTATTTCCATTAGAACACAACTTTACCAGTTATTGCTAAATGCAACTAAATAAAATCAGTCATCCTCAAGACAGGCAATCAACAAGCTTATGATTTTAGTGAGACCGTAAGTTCCATGAACTTCTGGCACATATTTAACAAGATAACCCAGTATGTTAGAAAATCATGTGTATTATACAGTTACATAAGAGATTATCAGAAATAGAAATACAGGAGCCAACTCTTGCCACTTCTATTCAAAATAGTAATGGAAGCACTTATCATACCATTTAGGAAGAAAAAGATATTAAGGGCATCCAGATAGGAAAGGAAAAAAGGCAAGCGCTCACTATTTGCAGATGACATGACTACTTACATGACACAGATTCATGGGGCAGAGCTGCTATCGGCTCTCCCGTTGCACGTGGTCACTTTGCAACCACGAGGTACATCAGTAAATGCAAGAACTAATAGCATCCGCATGGCAGAGCCTGGCAAGCTACCTGTGTCATATTCGATATGCCAAAAACAGTAACAATAATAGACCTCATTCCCATGACCTGAATGAATGGTTTGAGGGTCTTTGTGTTCTTGGAGCGAGCAGAGGCCCTTGGGTTATACTAGCACATGACAGTCACAAATGGAGACTTTACTGGTGCCCGCTCAAGCAAATCGATAAACAACAGGAAGACAAGTGATACAAGTTATGACTACTTAGAGTACCCTAAATTCTCTATCAAAAAGCTCCTAGAAACAATAGATTTGTAGAGTGGCAGGTTACAAAATCAGTACCCAGAAATCAATGGCTTTCCTATATGCAAATAATGAAAGAGAGGAAAATGATATTAAAAAAAAACCCATTCACAATTCTTCAAAAAAATCAAATACCTTGGAATCAGCTTAACTAAGGAGGTAAAAGACAACTGCAAAGCGAGTACTTCGAGAAATAAAAGAGGACAGACACAAGGAAATGGAGACACACCCCTGGTCATGTGTTGGGAGAATTAATATTGTCAAAATGGCAATACACTCTCCAAAGCTTTATACAGATTAAGTGCAGTCCCTATAAGGGAAGACCATGACATTTTCAAAGAAGTAGATAGGACACTCTGGAAATTTGTATGGAACAATAAATCCCCATGAATAACTAAAGTAATAATCCTCAGGAAAAAGAAGACGGGAGGCATCACTTTTCCTGACTTCTTTCTCTTGTGACGAACCTTAACATCTTTGTTTGTTATATTACTTTATCCACAATATATATGGTTTAGGAATGCAGTCAACAATTAAAATAGTAATCTTGGGCCCAGAGAGATAGTACAGCAGGTGGGGCATTTGCCTTGCACATGATCGACCCAAGTTCGATCTGCAGCATCTTATATGGTCACCCGAGCACAGTCAGGGAATAATTCTTGAGTGCAGAGCCAGACGTAACCTCTGAGCATTGCCAGGTGTGACCCCAAAATTTTTTAAAATAGTAATTTTATCATATTTATAAATATACTTGAGGAAAACAAATTAAGTTTTATCTGTTGTAAATTTTATCTGTTGTCAAATGCAATGCATATATCAAAAATAACTAATATTTATGATTCTGAGCTCATTATGTTTATCACTAGATCACTAGATATCCTGTTGTTCATCGATTTCCTCGAGCGGGCGCGGTCACATTTCCATTTGACCCTATCATGTGCCAGTGTAGCCCAATGGCATCTGGTTGTTTCAGGAATATGAAGAGCCTCAAACCGCTTCGCTCATGGTCTTGACAAAGAAGTCTGACCATCTTGTAGGTGGGCGCCACGTGATCTTTTGACATCCTGTGGGATTTAGTTGGTAACAACTCTAGTCCAGCAGTCGTCTCCAAAATGGCATTACATGTCAGCCCATCTAATTTTTCGATGCCTTGGCAAATGAGACAGCGTCCCTGACTCTGGAACAGTGTCGGAGGTCAGAACTCAAGATTCCTTCTCTCACTTGAGTGAGGCGTAATATTCCAAGCATAGCTCTTTCGATTCCTCTTTAGGAGACCTGAATAGCGTTCTCATCCTACTTTCATAGGGCCCAAGTCTCTGAGGCGTATGTTAATGCAAGGAGAACAGTGGAGTCGAAGAGTTGTGCCCGGAGCCAGAGATTCTTTGTCTTTTTTCGCTATTTCTTCGATGCTTTTGAAGGCATTCCATGCTGCTCTCTTCCTCCTGCATAACTCAGGTTTTAGGTCATTCATCATGTTGACTTCTCGACCTAGGTACACATAACTGCTGCATTCAGAGATATTTGTTCCACTGAGAGTGAATGGGGCCTCTGGAACTGGTTCCATTTTTCATGAACATAGTTTTGTTGAGATTCAGCTGTAGACCTATCTTTCCACATTCTTGGTCAAAGTCAGCCAGTGTTTGTGCCGCTTGGCTAATGTTTGGTGTTATTAGAACGATGTCATCCCTAAGCGGAGGTGGTGTAGTTGCCGACCATCTATCTTTACTCCCATTCCTTCCCATTCTAATTTTCATTTGATGTTCTCAAGGGTGGTGCTGAAGAGTTTTGGTGAAATGGTCTCATCCTGCCAAACCCCTCTTTTGACATCAATGATCACTTCCTTGTAGAATGGTGAGATCCTGGTGGTGAATCCGTAATAGAGCTCACGAAGGATCTTGATGTGTTGGGTTTGAACACCCTGTTTGGCTAGGGCTTCGATAACCACTTCGGTCTCCACAGAATCAAAGGCTTTCTTTAAGTCAATGAATGTGAGATAGAGCGGCATCTTGAATTCTCTATAGACTTCAATGAGTTTGGTTACCGTACAAACTGTTTGGTTACCGTTTGGTTACATTACATTCATTATTGATATATAATTAACATAGCAATGGCTTAGAAAGACCTTGAAAATATACTCATAGATAAAATAATGATTTTTATTTATTAACAGCACAACTTGATTTCAGATCATAGAATTTGAGTGGTTAAACATGAGTTTTGATTAATGTTCCACTTTGTAGTTTCAGCAAGTGACTTTTTCTCTCCAACCCCCATTTTCTAATTATAAGAATAATTGTGTCACCCAAAGTTGTTGAAAAACAAGTAAGTACTCAATAAGCAAATTAAAAATGGGAAGACTAGAATTAAGTTAACTTGGGGAATACATAGTTTTTCATGCTTAGATGGAAACGCAGTCAAATTTCAAAGATTCTATGTTAGCTAAACTCTTAATATTAAATCATGACCAAGGAAATTATAGTATTCATCATCTTAGTCTTTAAATATGAGGTTTTCTCTGGGGGTCCCTGAAGCAGCCGGATGAGACTCGCCCACCATAACAGTATTGCCAGAAGCTGTAGTGAAAAATTACTTTTAGCTTAGAATTTTATAACCAGCCAAGCCATTAATTATGAAGTTTAGACTGAAAATGTCATTGAACAGCGCCTCTTGTAAAATTTATTTTCTTTTCCTGGAAAGCCACGACATAGTATGCTTTAACCATGGGAGAGGCAAAAGATGAAATGATCTTGTGGCATGCAGCAGGATGGAAAAGAAAAACACTTCAAGGGAAGATGGAGTTCTAGAAAGAATGGATGCATGAAGGAGATAATGAAACTGATAATGTCATCAGTACTAAAAGAGGTTCACATCTCTGTGAAAGAATTTGAAAAACTGAGTGACTGTGAAAGAATTTGAGAAACTGAGTGAGTGATCTGTAAAAAAGAGCTAAGAACTAGCAAAGTGTATTTAAGGAGTATATTAAGGAGAGAGATATTATACTATAGCATATATTAGCATAGCCCGGGAGGGATGGCGGGTTCTAGCCCTGACCCACCACCCCAGCAGAGCCTCGAAAGAAGACAAAGGAACTCCCACACCATGAGAGCCGCCATTTTCCACATCTGGACTCCCTCTCCTCAGAGCTCCACCCAGCAGAAGAGCTGATCACAGCCCGGCTCACGCCACAAAGCGACCACACAGTTCATCAATAATTGCTCAAGTTTTGAGGTGACTACTAGAGTATCCCACCCTCACAGCAGAGCCTGGCAAGCTACCCATGTGGTATTTGACATGACAAATACCAGTAACAATTATGGACCTCATTCCCATTACTTGATATAATGGTTTGAGGCTCTTTATGTTCTTGGAGTGGGCTGATGCCCTTGGGCTATCTCGCATGTGACATATTGAGAGGTTACTGGTGCCCGTTTGAGCAAATCGATGATACACGGGAAGACAAGTGATACAAGTGATACAAATAAAACATTTACTGATAAATCATAAACTTATTTTAAAATATAAAGACTGTGACCCCACCTTCAGTGACATGACTCCAAATGGATTTTTTTTTTTATCCACAGTTGAAGCATGTAGGGTATAAGGGTGTACTGTATGTTCTTCAGTCCTGCTGCTCCACAGCCAGGCAGCTTTAGCATCTCCCACGGTTTGTCAGGTGTCCGGACATCTGAGCTCTTCCCTATGCCAACATCTAAAATGTCAGTGGAGTCCCCGTAAAGCTGTCTCCACAGAAGTCTCCACTGTTTCTGTGGAACCAAGTATTTTGTGCTGTGCAAAGCAGTAATAAAGATTCCTCTTGCATGCCTTTTAATAGCAATGATAAAAAGCTTTCTTGATGATTTTTAGGACTTTTTAAAAATCCTTGGCACACATTCCTTTGATTCATGAATTAAAATGTGGTAAAATTGTAAGCCTTTTAATGTGACTGCAGGACCTGAACTTGGATCTAAGGATGAGCCTGCTGACAGGAAAAGGGAACAGCTGCACAAGGCAGTGATTCTGGGAGGGGGCTCCCCAGGTAGCTTTACGGTCATAGGGCGATCACCTCCGCAACCTTTCCTTCCCCAGCACAAATGGTTAACTCTTAATAGTCCCCATCTACCCCAAGAAAATGGAAAGATGTAGGCACACTTAGGTCTATCACAGCATTATTCACAGAGTCAAGATCTGGAAACAACCCAAGCACTCAATAATTGATGAGTGAATAATGAAATTGTGATAAATATGTATACTGGAATACTCTTTAGCTCTGAGCAAAGATGAAATCTTACCATTGGTTGCTACCTGGGTGGAATTGGAGGTTAACATGCTAAGTGAAGTGGGTCAGAGCAGAAAAGACAAGTAACAGATAAGCCCCCTCATATGTGGAAACAAGCAGAGGCTATAAAGTCTCCAGTGGAAACAAGCCATGAGGTAAGACCAGTGGAACAGTGAACTAAGGATGCCCAGGGTGGGGATGTTTGTGGGGGTGGGCGAGACCATGCAACAAGGGTGGAGGGTCACTGACACTCTGGTGGGGGGCAGGAGGTAGGTAGCAATACAAGTATAGAGCAATAATACAGGAAGCATTGTAACCCATATCACCTCAATAAATTAAATTGAAATGTATTTTTAGAACTAAAGGAAGGAAGGGAAGAACAAAAAATACTGAATAACCTACTTCATGATCCTGTATAGAGATGTGGTTTGACAGCTAGAGCCAGCCTCTTCTAAGTGAGAGCTCAGGCACTCAGAAGAGTGACAACCTTTCTAAAAGGTCAGATTTAATTTGTTTTGCCTTCAGCACAGAATTTGTGAAATAGAGCCCTTAACAAATGCAACATGAAGGTAACTAAGCCAGAGGTGGTCAACGGCAGCCATCAGTTTAATCTTTGATTTAATTTGTAAATGGCAACCTCAGAAATAAATGCTCAGTTTTCTAAGTATATATAGGGCAGGAATCAGTAGTGTAGGAATAATACTTCTTGATAGTGTTCTGATAGCATTGTGGTGAGTTTTCACCAATAAGAGGAAATTACTAATACTGAATAATTTTCATTCTTTTAAAATGTATTTCTGCTTTAAGATTTGAATATAAAACTGTTAAATTGTTAAATGTCTTAGGTTTTACATTTTGTATGATATGAATAATTCTTTCCATTCAAAAAATGACATCTATGGAACCCTGGTAGGAAAATCTAAAACTTCAATAGGTTTTGTGCTAGCCACAGGGGAAAGTACTGTATTTGACTGTGAGTCATAGCTACTTCAGCTGCTCTGCCTTTATAGTTACACACAAGTCATTGCCCAGAAAGAGAAGACCATGTCATATTATCAGAAATAAAATCACGTGTTTGAGTTAACCCACAGTATTACTGTTAGATACATTAAAAACTGTATTTCGCAGTAGGAGATGTTACTGGATTCCTATTAGTAAATATAGAGTGAGTTTTTTCCTTCCTATTTCACACCCATGATTATTTAGTTTAAAAATAAGCTTCAAGTACCTCTGGTTTGATAGTAGGGATAAACCTCTGATACTCTCAAAAGTAAGTAGAAAGTCGGAGCAAAAAGTAGAGCAAGTAGAGCATTTGCCTTACTCGTAGCCCACCTGGGCTCAATACCTGTTATCCCATAAGGTCCCCCAAGCACCACCAGGACTAATTCCTGAGTGCAGAACCAGGAGTAACCCCTGAGCATTGCCAAGTGTGACCCAGAAAGCAAAATAAATTGATTAAATAAATAAATGAATAAGTAAATAAACAGAAATCTAAATCTAATACTACCCAAGCCCCACTTGGGAAATATATGGATAGCACATTTATATTTGTTTATTTCTATATATTTATGCTATATTGTAGGAATGGGTATTATATTTAAATATGACTTTCCTAAGTTTGCAATCATATTTCTTTTACAAAGTAGGTCTTGTTCTATCTCTGAAGGTTTTCATGCTATCTTCTAATCATTGGTGAATTTCAAAGGATCCAAGTACTCACCATAGGCAGCTGCTGATAAAAGCAATAGAAAGAAAAGTTATTATTCCACAGAGCCTTCCAAGCTCTGTCCTCAGGTATAAACAAATTATTTGACCTTTTCTTTTTAAAATCTAATTATATCTTTTTCATTTCATGTCTATTTTACTTGAAATAGTTGTAAGTTGTAGACATGATGCCTCATTACCTCTTAGTAGTTCAGTATTTCCTCACACAGAAGCTCTCTCCTGCATAACCACAGTACAGACCTCCAGATCAGGTGTAACACTGAAAGACTCTTAATGTCTAATCCAAAGGCCTTAGTCAAGTCACAGATGTCCCAGTAACATCCTGTTTAGTAAAAGGGAGCAATCCAGGATCATGTGTTGCATTTAGCTAATACGTCTCAGTTATTCTTCAATCTAGAATTGTTCTTTTTTCACTCAGAACCCGAACATTTTTAAAGAACAATGATCAATTTGTTTTTTTTTGTGGGGGTATCTTTTTTGGGTCACACTCAGCAATGCTCAAGGGGTTACTCCTAGCTCTGCACTCAGGAATTACTCCTGGCTGTGATTGAGGGATCATATGGGATGCCAGGGATCAAACCAGGGTCAGCCACCTGCAAGGCAAACGCCCTACCCACTGTACTATTGCACTGGGCCCTGATATTATCTATTTTTTCCTTCTTTTAGATTCAGTTTGTGTCTCTTTGTCAGAAATATCAAAAACTATTCTGTGTCCTATTAGGTGAGTGGCACAGGCTGTCAGTTTGTCCCATTGCTAGTGCTCCTGACTTTGTGTTTAGTTAAGTATCCCCTTTGCATTTCTCTTCTATGATGTTACTAGCTTCCCCTCTTCCAATACCTCTTCTGTTTTCTGGTCACACATATCAAGCCTATGTATTTTGTTGCTCAGATTTTATGCATTTTATCCTCTACTAATGATTCTTTCTGGAATCAGTTATCACATAGTTTAGAGGGGATTTTTTTCTCTTTTTTTACAATTCCATTGCTCTGCATTTATTAGTTGGCTTTCTAAGATAAGGAGGTGCCCTCTATTTTTTAATTAATTAATTTATTTATTCCCCCAATTTTATTACACCATTTTAGACATACAATTGAAAGATGCTCATGTAGAGTTTTGGTTCTACAGTGTTCCAACACCCATCCCTCCACCCAAACCTATCTCCCATCACCAATGTCCCCACCTACCTCCCCCTCCCACACCTCAACTACTTGGCAGGTTCTGTATGTCATTTCTCTCCTTTCTATCTCTCCCTCCCGCCAAACTTTCCTGCACATCGTGGAATGCAGTGCATTAAAGGACATTACTGTTTCCACTATTTTGATGGACCTGGGCTTGAACTGGTTTTGCTCTGTTAATCTGGTCGTGAGGTAGTTTCCCAGCGTCCAGACAGCGAAGGTGGTGGCTAGTGTGGTGGGCGAAGTCTCATCCGGCTGTTTCTGGGACCCCCCAGAGGTGATGGGCCCACTCCCAAAACCCATCTGTCCTCCCGGGGCCCCATGGTCAGCTGGGCCCGGTGCGAGCCGAGTTCCAGCTTCCCCAGCCGCTTGTGAGGCTCTTCATGTTATGGCTGGTGGTCCCAGGGCAGCTCCTGGGCGGGGCCACCAGGCTCGACAAAATGGAGGGGGAATGGCCAAGCCCTGACTCCATCTGATGAATTCCCAGTGATTCCCACTTCTGGGAGCCGCCTACCTGGGCTCCAACTGGTTTTACTCTGTTAATCTGGTTGTGAGGTAGTATCCCAGCGTCCAGACAGTGAAGGTGGTGGCTAGTGTGGTGGGCGAGTCTCATCCAGCTGTTTCCGGGACCCCCAGAGGTGATGGGCCCACCCCAAAACCCATCTGTCCTCCCGGGGCCCCATGGTCAGCTGGGCGTGGGGCGAGCCGAGTTCCAGCTTCCCCAGCCGCTTCCCCTCTATCTTTTTATTAATCCAACCTAGTGAATTTCTCATTTGATAGATTATAGCCACTTATGTTTATTTTAATGTTCATATTGTTCTGGTTTCAGCCAGTAGATCCCCTACAAACCAATTCTCTTTTCTTTTTGGCTTACCTCAGAAGTTTTTGAGTGCTTCCTTACTTCATAGCACACAAAGTAAATACTATTCTGTCACTGATTTTCTTTGTAGCATTTCTGGGGCGCTGCTTATTGTCAGACCATCCTGTTAATATAAAAGAAACACTCTAACATAATTTCATTTCACCAGCTCTCCAGATTGACCTACCTTCATGAATGAACCCAATACACCATGAACATTCAGGCTCATTGACTTCTCAGATATGTCCTCACAGTTCTGCTCTCGCTGTTAAGTTTAGACCTATATTTGAGTGGAGGCATTTTAATGGTACCTTCCGTTTTAAATTGCTGTAGTCCCTAACTGCCACACGTATCAGTTGCCCTAAGGAATCTCAGAATGCTGTATTACTCATTATCATGCATATTAGAGGGAAATGTGTAAATACTTGACCTAATATTTCTACCATGTTTGTTCAGTATTTTTTTTATCATAAGTAAAAGTTGTTTTGTAAACAGGGCTTATGAAATCATTGATTCCAATCTACCAATATTGTTGAAAATTTGCTCTAAGGGGCCAGGGAGATAATTCAGTGGGTAAGGCACATGCCTCCCATGTAGCTGATCCAAGTTCTATCCCCAGTGCTACGTAGTGTCCCTGAGCACAGTGGGGTATGGCCAAGAACTAAAACTTAAAATAAAATAAAAAAATTTTTAAATGTTTTTAATTGGTTTTGACAAGGATAAAAAAATATTCCCTGGCCCTGAGCTAGAATTTAAATATAATTGTGGGGATTTTTATCATGTTGATGCGTCTCTATCTGTGTTGCTGTACTTTATCATTACTTTTAAATAGGTCAAAAACTGTTTGCATTCATTTAACTGGAAAGACTGTTTCCACTGACCACACGAGGGTGTCCATGAGCTTGGAAGAGGCGTATAGCCACTAACAAACAGCCAGAAATCCTTAACAACTAAACTCTTGTCATTTTACTGTGTCTCAAAGTCATAGTTTTAAAAGTATACTAGACTTAGAACTTGACTCATTGCTTTTCTCTTTTTTTTTTTTTCTTTTTTGCTTTTTCATTAGAAGATCTTTTTTCTATCAAATGAAAGATTTTTATAAAGAGAGCACAGAACTTCTAGTGAGGATGTGTGGCACAGAGAAATTCAATCCAAAATTAAGAGATACAGATCACATTCTTGTTCTACAATGAAGGTGTAGCTTTAAGTATTCCACCATGAAGGTGTAGCTCTCTGGGCCTTAATTACATCTCTACGACTGATTGGAAATTGATGCTTTAGATCTTTCCACAAAAGGCAGCAATGAAGACAATCTCTATAGCTAAATACATCAATGAACTTTTCTGTCCTAATGAACTTTCATAGTTTGTATGGTTTGTGCTAACTTCTTTCAATGCATTCTCTCATATAATCATAGAGCCACCATCTCAGGAAAGCATTTTTTTATTCTGAGATTTTGGTTGTCCCTCGAGGTGTTGCAGGTGTGGCTGCGGTGCCTAGCTGCATCGGCAGGTGGCAGACAAGACACAGGCTTGTCTACACCCAGGGTTCTGCCCCATGGGCCCTGAATGGTGGATGGTCTGACATAGAAAAAGACTGGGCCCCCAGGATGAACCCAGAACCATGGCAGAGCCTGGCAAGCTACCATGGTGTATTTGATATGCCAAAAACAGTAGCAATAAAGGACCTCATTCCCAATGAATGGAGACATTACTGGCGCCCATGCTAGCAAATTGATGAACGAGGGGAATTCAAGTGATACAAGTGAATCTGCTCAGGGTCAGTCTTCTAACACTGAACAAAAGACACGATGTCAGTCTAAGCCTCTCTTACTCTAAAGTGTATATTTTTATTTCTCTCCATCACTTGACTTCCCTAGATCTGAAAGACTAGGCTCAGTGGATATTGCACTCTTAGCAAACTATGTGCTCATTTATTCTCTGCCCTAAGGAAGTTAGAACAAACACTTTCTGGCGTTACATAGGTAATATGGTGGGGGGAACAGATCAGGAGTATCTGAGCAGGTCCAGAAGTCCTGCCCCGCCAAGGAAGACAGGCTCTTGTTAGCCATCACCACGTCAGAGTGTGGGCTCCATTTGGTCTGAATCTTCTTTAAGAGAAGACCCAAGTGCATTTTTTTAATGAAACATTATAAATTTGACAGCAAATTCAGAATTTTCAGGAAGGTAAGAATAACAAATACTCCATAACCCACCTTATATTTTTTCTTACTTAATTAGAGGAATGGCAAAGCTCCATTCATTTTCACACTTTCCAAATATCTTAGCTATGTTGGTAAATTCACTTCCCTGACCGCCAAAACTCTTAAATCCTGATGACAGTAAATTTTTAAGAATTAGCAAATTATGCCACTTGTTTTTTTCTGACCCACAGGATAAGGATTCCTCAAATAGTTTTGCTGCTGAAAAACAAAGGAGGAACAGTACCTCATGACATAAAACTTATATGTTCAAAGTTCAGTTCACTATTGTAGTCGAATATAGCCACTTCATTTTTGCATTGTCTTTAGTGACTTTTGCACTACAAAGGCAGAAATAGGTAGTTGCAACATAGATCATATAGTTGTGAAGCCTAAAATATTTTCTTTCTTGTTCTTTACAGGAAAAGTTTTTCAAACCTTTATTTAGAATACAAATAGCCAAATTATGGGAAGCCTTCCTTTCTCTGTTTTCTACACTGACAAACCTATCTTGAGATGATAGAAAAAAAATAATGATGGAATTGTTTCCATTTGAGGGAAGGGGAAAAAAAATGAAATGAAAGAAGAATTCCAAGCATATATTTCTCAAATATTATCCAGGCATTAAAAAAAACCAAATGTGGCTTTTCTAGGGGTTGGAGTGATAGTACAGTGGGTAAGGCACTTTCCTTGCACAAAGCTGACTGGCAACCCATATGATACCTGGAGCACCATCGAGAGTAATTCCTGAGTAGAGTCAGGAGTAACCCCTGAACATTGCTGGGTGTGGCCCCAAAACAAAAAATAGCATTTCTTCCTCCAGACATGCATGCATTTCCAGGCGTATAACAAACGCCGTACTGTATACCAAATACAGGCATGCCTCTGAGAGATAGTGTGCTTGGTTTTAGACCACTGCAATAAAGCAAGCCACATGATTTTTTTTTATTTTCCAGCGCATTTGAAGTTAATGTTTTACTCTACCCTGCAGTCCATAAAATGTACCATAGCAGTATGCAAAGAAAAAGAAAATCCCTTAACTAAAAGTAACACAGACTGTAAAGTGAGACCAGGGTATGGGAGAGTGACGTGGACAGACTTGCACATCTCAGCATTGCCGCTGCTCTGCAGTTTGTCCAAGCACAGCGTCTATCAGGGACATACAGAAAAGTAGTTGCCATGAAGTGAGGCTTGCTTGCAATAAATTTTTATTCTGCAGATCACAGTAATGAACAATTACTAACTAAAGGGGAATATAACTTGATCCCATATGTTGTTTTGGTGGTGGTTGGTTTGGGTTTGTTTTTCATTTGGTGGTAGTTGGTTTGGATTTACATTTCATTAGTGACAAAGCAAAATTCTCTGGTCAGAGGAAGAAGAGAAGAATAAAGCTCTCTTTAGAGCTTTTTTAAACATACGCGTTTTGTTTTGTTTTTCTGAATATTTTTATTATCGCTTCAAGTCTGAGTAATAGCATGGTAGAATAGGGGATTTTTTTGTTCAGTAGCTTTTTTTTTTTTTTTAATTGAATCACCTGAAGATATATAGTTACAAAACTGTTCATGATCAGGTTTCAGTCTGCAGTGTTCCAACACCCATTCCTCCACCAGTGTACCTTTCCCACCACCAATGTCCCCAATATCCCTCCCGCCACTACCAGCCCCGTCCCCCAGCCTACTTCTATGGCATCTCTCTCTCTCCCCCTCTCTCCCAATCTCTCTCTCTCCCAATCTCTCTCTTCCTCCTTCCCTCCCTTCCTCTCTCCTTTTGGGCATAATGGTTTCCAATACAGATTCTGGGAGGCCATGAGGAGAGGGTAGTTGGGATAGAAAAGGGACCACTGTGGCAGTGATAGTTGCAAGGGTTCCCTTTCGATGTGAGATGCTTGTTGAAAGTGGGTAAATGTGCACTTTCTTGGCCTGTGTTCTCCTTCACGTTGTCATCTCTGGCTGGAAATATCTGCTGCTACTTCTGTGACACATCCTTTAGGTCTGAGAGCAGATGACCTCAGCCTTCCACTCCCAGTAAAATTCACCTCTCTCTTCTCGGTGTCCCCATGCCATGGTCATACTGTAATCTCTTAATTAGATGTGAGTCACAAGGACAATTTCCCGAAAAGCAGAGCTCATGTCCCACTTTTTGGCATCTGCCTACGAGCCTAACACCTGTTCAGAGGGCAATAAATTTTCAATGAGTCAGTGAGTCAATAAATAAAAGAGAGATTAATTTGGTCAGTTAAACGGTTTTATGAAGTCCGTCAGAGCAGTGATAAAAACAGCAAATTCCGTTGTTGTTTTCTAGAGGACCAAATCTTCTGTTTGTGTGAGTGAGCTCACTGTTCACTAGCTGACTCTGCCAAGACTGGCAATGACCAAACGGTGAGAAATTCCCCAGCGTCTCATCCCCCTTTGTGGACGAGGTGAGGCTACAGAAAGAGTGTCTGTGAATCAGGTAGCAGAACTCAAGTTTGGCTTCCAGTTTTAGCCAATGATCTTAGACAGGTCATTTTTACCTCTGTGAAACTCCATCTCCCCATCTAGAAAAAGAATTTAAACAGTATGTATCTCACAAGATTCTTATAAAACCAAATGATATATACTCAAGTGCTCTAAGAACTATAAAGTAGTATAGGAATGTGATATACTTCATGATAATAAATCTGCATAATAAATGGGGGAGTAATTCTAGAGCATTGGAGACTCATTTTAAAAGTCATAAAGAGCTTGTTTGTTCTTATAAATACTTTACCATCATCCCATGATCACCATCCAAGTAAAAGTACTTCAAGTACTTCAAGTACTGCTCTGAGGGACTTCATAAAAACCTTTAACTGACCAAATTAATCACACCTCTATTTATTGATTCACTGTCTCATCAAGAACTTACCCCCAAGCTTCAAATACTTATGCATGAGTTTTCATATAAGATGCTTAACTGTAGTATTGTTGTGGTGGCTTTTTTCTGGATTTTAGTGGTCACTTTGTAAAGAATTAGTATTAACTAGTATTAATTAGTAAAAACTAGTATTAACTAATACTACTTTGTGAAGAATTAGTACGAAATGTTTGTAGAATTCAATGGTAAAGTCATGTGAGCCCAGGTTTTTCTTTCCAAGTAGTTTAAGTCACTAACAATCCCTGTACTTAGTATAGACAACCCGAGGTCCTGAGTGTCTTAGGTGACATTAAACTAGGCTCTAAGAATGTCTTCTATCACTTAGACCTTTGCTTCTCATGATTCCAAACCAAATTTGGGATTCCAAATTCCAAATCAAATGGGATTCAAAGTTCGACCTGTCTATACTAATCGATCCATACACGAAACAGGAGAAACAGAGGAAGTACAGCTTGAGCATGGAGGTGGAAGCAGAACTCTTTTATTCTCCTCTGGACTCTGATCCATAACAGAGTTCCAGCCTGACCTTTCTCCTAGGTGAAAGCACAGAACAGGCAGCACAAAAAGAAATAAGAAATTGACTGTGTCCCCTAAAAGAGACAAGTAATGTACCTGTCAGCACACCACCGATGCACAAAACACCAGGAGCCTATTGCCCATTTGCATGTGCTCTCTTACAACGTGGCCCACTGGATTTTCTGGTCTTTGCCTAGTCAGGGAGTAGGACAGTGGGTTTGCTATGCAAAAGCTGAAGGGTGTCACCAATGTGTCTTTCTTCAGGCAGTAAAGCAGTAGATTATTCTGAAATGCTGTCTAGTTTATTCTTTTTGTCTCGAGCTAACAAAATTTTTGTTGTGTGTGTGGTGGTAGTTGTTAAGTGACTCAAATTTGTTTATTACTGTGAAAATCATGGAATGGGACCAGTCTAGAAAAGCTCATATAAAGGCCAGCTCTTGAAGCAAATAGTCCATCTAGCTTTTGGATTCTGCATTCATTCTTTACTATGTCTGTGTTTTCAGCCAACTTAATGCACTTCTCCAAGGCTCCATTTCTTCACATTAAGAATAATCATACTTAACATAGACAAAGGGATACACATGCTAACCTCTAAATGTATGTATTGCAAGCCACAATGTGTAAGAGAAAGAAGAGAGAGAAGGGAAGGTGCCTACCATAGAGGCAGGCCAGAGGAGTAAAGAGGGTATCAGGGCACTGGTGGAGGGATGGATGCTGGAACACTGTATGACTAAAAACCGAACATGAAAATCTTTGTAATTGTATATCTCACTGTGGTATAATAAAAAAAGAAAAAGAAAATAATAAAACAATAGTCATAGCATAAAAAAGAGTAATCATACCTAATAGAAAAACTATACATGTAAGTGGAATTATCCATGCATAGAACATAGTTCAGTATATGGCAAAATATTAGTGCTGTGTAAATATTTGGTATTGTTTCTAAGTTCAAACATCTCAGAAATCACAAAGCAATCCTGATGAGTCAGCCAAATCCCAGAATGCTTTCATGACTTACCCACGCGGGTTGATTTTCTTCGATTTTAGAACTCTTTGCTTGAGAAACAACTATGGGGGCAGAGAGAGTGTACAGCGGTAAGGCACTTGCCTTGCATGTGTCTGATGTGGGTTTGATCTCGACATCCCATGTGGTCCACTTAGCCCAACAGGAGTGATTCCTGAGTGCAGAGCCAGGAGTTCTTGAACACCACAAAGCTGTGCACCCTCCCCCACAAAATAATGGGGGGCGGGGCAGGGCAGGACCAGGAGATGGTTCAAAGGTTATCGAACATGCTTTCATGATGGAGGCCCAAGTTTGATTCTGGCACCACATGGTCCTTAGAACACCGCCAAGTCCTACCCCCAAGCGCCTCCTGGTGTGGTTCAAAAAGCCACACAGTAAAACCTGAACTAGGGAAGACGGTGTTTGTGGAGTCATTCTCTGTGACTGATTTTTTTTAAATAAGTATTTTATTATACCACCGTGAGATATACAATTACAAAGATGTTCATATTTGGGTTTTGGTCATACAGTGTTCCAGCGCCCATCCCGCCACCAGTGCCCATCTCCCACCACCAACGCCCCCGGTTCCCTCCCCCTCCCCAGCCTGCCTCCATAACAGGTTCTTTATTTCTTTCCGTTTCTCTCTCTTTCTCTTTTCCTTCCTTTCCAGACTATGGATTACAGAACATACATTAAAGGGTTATCATATGTATCTTTTTGCCTGTATTTAATGCTCAGTTCTAGGGTTGGTATTAGTACCCTCAACAATTGTTAGCACACTGTTCCATTTTCTTGTGACTGATTTTTAAAGCATATATCCTTTGCTCCTTCCTCCACATAACTCAGCCCCTTCCCGGATGCTGAAACGTCACTCTGCGTCTCGCGGTGCTCAGCCTCCTTCCCTCTCCCCCACAATAAACCATTCACCAGCCCCTTGTGCCCCTCCACTCTCAGGAACTCGAGGAAACAAGCACCTGCTTCCTCAAAGCTTGAAGTTGCTAATACAAGTCTTCGTGAGCCAGGAAAGTACTGGCCCTGGCCGGAGGAAGGAAAGTGGTGGCTGAGGGACGCCACACTGACCCTGGGGCTCAGGGAGCCCTGGGGCCACGGCTCCTCCCACCCCCCAAGGTCCTGGGGAAGAACGCAGCATTCTCGGTGCAAGCCCATTATTTGAAACCATGAGATAAAATCTTGACATCCTCTCCTGAATGTTATCCTCTATGGATCTTTTCATAGAAACTGTATGATTCTTTCAGAATGTTGGAGGGAAGAACCTCAACAGTTCTGATTAGAATGATAATAAAATATCTGCACATCTGCAGATGATGGGGCTGGAGAGATAGTATAGTGGGTGAGGCACTTGCCTTGCAGATTGCTGACCCTGGTTCAATCCAGATCACTTGGATAGTTTCCCAGGCCCCCTCAGAGTGACCCCCTCAGTGATCCCTGAGAACCAGGGGTAAGTTCTGAGCACATACAAGTGTGACCCAAACATCCCTCTCCCCACTCCACCCAACACCCCCTGCAAAAAAAAATAAAATAAAAGGCAAATGAGTAAGGAAATATTGATGGCATTTCTGTTATAATTATGTAATTTGGTTATAAAATACAACTCTATTAAATGTTATAAACAAGTGTCAATTTTAAAATTATTCCAAATAGGTTTATGGTAATTAAATTTTAAAATAGGAAAAGCTAAATATTTTTAGTTAGATATTTTATAATTCCAGGCTATTTAAAACATTGATAGTTCCTTCCATGATCGTAACGAAATCTGTAGTCTCCTGTCCATTTTAAATGTACTGAATGGAAACCATCAGCCTGTATTTTAAGTTACCCCATAAAGGATTTATTTATTTATAATAATAAATTATATTACTTGTAGTATATCACTTTAGCTACCTTAGCAGTACTCTGATCTGTGTCTTCTAGGTGTTCTTAATACTGTTATGAATGTAATTATAAGTATAATTTTAAAATATAAGTGTATAAATTTAAGTGTATAAGTGTAAAATATTTTTTATCATCTCTCCTGAGATGATTAAAAAAAGATTTTGCATGTTTGTATGCAAAGTATTTAAAGAAAAGATGATTTCACTGCCTGCCAATTGTAGCTTCAAGCAATAATTATTGTACAGGACCTTTTATAGACATAGATGAAATTCCTTTTGCCATTTGAACAGTGTTTACATTCAAGAAAGTTCACAGTTAAGTCTTTGACATACTGTGAAAGGATCTTTGTTCTCTGAGAAACATACTTCCTCATCCTTTGAGTCACCTTGTTTTTATTCCCTTGTTTACTTTTCTGGGGAAATAATGCCCACCTCCCAAGTAGTATCCAGGGAAGAACTATTTTAGAACTCAAAATTGTTCTACATGAGGAAATATGGCTAATTATTGGCAGAGAATAATCAGAAACACCTTTTAAACTTGAATGAGAAAAATAATATAATTTCCAGTGTCAAAAAGTATTCAATGATTATATTCTGAGATTAACATTGATCATCTCTTTTCATTTTCATGATTATCAGACTCAGGAAATGTGCAGCATTCCATTTGGGCTAGTCCAGTGCACTTTCTGATTACAGTAGGAAGCTTTCTTCTAAATAGGTAGATTCCCTAAAGCACAAAGAATTATGTCAATGTTTTCTCCTAAATTGTGACAATCTAGTTGTGTCTTTATCATAGGTTCAGATAAGGCCATTCAGATCTCAATTTTCTTGATACTCTTGTTTTTTTTTAAATGGGGTCCATCCCAGCACAGTTATAAATCTAACCCAAAGCCTTGCATGTGCTTAACATGTTACCACTTGAACTATCTCCATAGCCCAGTTGTAATATTCCTTTAGCAATGAATAATATGATCAATTCCAAAGTGTGACTTAAAGCAAGTTCTGGAGAATAAAACATTGTTGTTACTTTCCCTGTGGTATGTCCAGAGCTAACAAAGTGCCTAAACGGAACACCAAGTAAATCCATATTCAATGAAGAAATGAAATAAATGAGTAAACTTTTTGATGACAATTTTATCCTAATGATATCCAAATAACAGTCTCTTAAGAGAACGTGTTATGGTGTGTTTGATTGGGGGGTGTTTTAACTAGCCCATGAATATACTCTGTGTATCAGTGCATTTCTATAATCTCACCTAATTTACATAGGTGGAATTTACATAGCTTGTGATTAAAGTACAATCTATTCAATAGCCCTTAAGTTATATTAAGCCTGTGTCATCTAAAAAAAATACATCTTAAAAGCTTCAAATCCTTATTTATATCCTAGGGTTCACAAAAAGAGCTTCAAAGCCTTCATGTACTGGACCATTTCCAATTGAAGCTGGTTTTTATTTGTAAATGTTGACAGAAACTAAGTACTATCACGGTTAGAAAACTGGTGTACAGGATGGGAGTGAAGGGGAAGCGACTGAATCTCCCCACCTGTTAAACTTTCTCTATATCCTTTTCTCCATTGCTTTTTTTAGCCTTCCATGTTGCAGGTAATAGTATCCTCAGAGAAACTAGAGAGGACACCCAGTGTCTAAAGGACAGCACATGGCTGTGTACCACTAGGGTAGGCATTGAGCCTGTTTAAGATTATCTGGTCATGTTTAAGAGTGAACTAAAACTAGTTTAGGTCATATACGTGTATTTTACTAAACACTAAGTTATACATATTTTAAGATGCCATATTTACTAACCTGAAATATTAGTCCTTTGATATGGTTGTTCATTTATTGAGTTCCATTGTTATCTATAAATCTGAGATATGTACACATGTATATATATTTGAGAGGGGGAAATGATGCTTTTAGAAATATTTAGAACATTTTTAAGCTTATATCATGCTTTATAAAACATTGAATTTCATAACTTTCAAGAGGACATCTACTATAAATAAAAAAGAATCTATAAAATTAAAAAAAAAATTTAAGAATCTAATAAAACTGGCTTTGGGGAAGAAGAGCGACTGGTATTTGAATCTTGGCTCTGCCAGTGAACAACTTTGTGATAATGAACAAGTTGCTTAACATCTCTAAGCCTAAGATTCCTGGCTCACAAAGTAGAAATAGCAATTCCTGGAGCCCTTAAAAGGCTCAATGGCAAGAAAACAGCTACATTGCAAGCATGAGACTATGAGTTCTATCCCTGGTGCTTCTCACGGACAACTGTAGTCCCAGTGATCTCTGCTCTCTGGGATCCCTGGTGCCTGCACTATGGCGCCTTCTCCAGCATTTAGCCAGGTGTGTGCAAAAAACCAGAACTAAAGGTTGCAGCCACCAGCAGCACCACAACTAAAGATCTGAGAGCCCCAAGTAAAGATAAGCTGTGGCTCCACTGCCAGGATGCTGGCCCCCAGCAAGCACAAGTGTGAGCTCCACAGCAGCCACCACCGCCCCCCAGCATCAAGCACCACTGCTCAAAGGAGCACACCCCCCAGCAAGCACGTGAGTGAGCACCACAGCTGAAGCCTGCTCCTAGGAGCCAGTCCTGTGGCTAAGTGTGAAGCACCACACCTGATGTTTCAGCTTTACACCCAAACATCACAGCAACAGCAGAAACAAAGGGAAGGGAAGAGGAAGAACAAAAAAGCAAGTCGCAGCCCTGAAGGGCGATAAAGAACAAGACACCGCATAAAGCGTCAACAGGGAAGAACGCTTTGCCTTATGAGAAGAATTGTGACTATTGGAAATAGTAGGTTCATGGCGCATAGGTCGTAAACAGTGTGTGATTGCAGGGATCACGGAGGAGTTGGAGAGGGCATGCATCCTCCTCAGCAGCCAGGTGAAGCAATACTGGTCCCTGTTCCACATAGAAATCTGTAAGAGGAAAAATGGGCTGTTTTTACATGCTCTGCCATCATTTCTGAGAATGCCTTACTGCTCCCATATGCACTCTGCAAAGGGAAAGCGTACATTTGAAATGATCTGACTGTTTTTAATACTGTGTTTCACCTAGCAGGTGAACAAGGAAAACTTCTTGAAGTACATTGTGGCGTGGAATTTGGAGGCATGTGCCTTTTTGGTTGTAGTTTTATTTACTTATAAATATTTATTTTCTTTCCAGTGTATTTTATCCTCTTTATGTTTTATTTTTATTTATTTATTTTTGCTTTTTGGATCACGCCCAGCCATGCTCAGGGGTTACTCCTGGCTCTGCACTCAGGAATTACTCCTGCCAGTGCTCTGGGACCATATGGGATGCAGGGGATTGAACCCCATTGGCCGTGTGCAAGGCAAATGCCCTGCTGTGCTGTCCCTCCGGCCCACTTTAATTTTTATTTAATGTATCCAATTTGCTCAAGTCATGCTTGGAACAAGCATGTGGTTAGAGATGTTTCTGCATTTCCCTTCATACCACATCTTTTGCAGCTGAGGGCAAACATGTTTTCAGAGCTCAGACGAAATTGGTTCTCATGACAGCTGCCAGAGCCATAAGAAAGCGCCTGCTGTATTCTGGGCAAGGCACCACATTAGGAAGCATCAGTTTAGCATTTGTAATATTTGCTGCAGCATTGAACTTCCTGTGTGAGGTCATGAATGAGCAGCAGGGCGTGAGTGTTATTATAGAAATTGGACAGAGTGTAGAGTTCTCAGTCACCCTGATTTTCAGAAAATATCCTGATTTTTCCCCAATACTAGTGTTAGCATGATAAATATATGGTACGCCTCTATTGAATCTCAAATGTTTTCTACTGTACAACACTCTTTTAATTCTCTGGGGAAAGTATTATAGCTAAATTATTAATTATAGCTAAAACTATTCATTATAGTTAAATATTTATCATTGTGTCTGGTTAAGCTCTCTTCGGCACAGTTATGTATATCAGACCCTGTGAAGTCCGGAGTGAGGCTATCAGGTAACTATGTTTCCAATCCTTGTTTTACTGAGGAGGTGACTTCTCTAGCTAATAACTGTTAAGAGCTGCAATTTGAAACCAAGCAAATGAGTTCCAATGTCTGTGCTCTTAGCCAGGATACTAGCGAACATTTATGAATAGCATTAATACCTGTTGCTATGAAGCCTGAACAAAAATAGATACTAGATCATCCTAGGGAATTGCATACAGACAAGAACAATTCCTCCCTACACGATCTTTGCATGTAGGGTCTCCCCTGCCCTCTCCCACAGATTCTAGGCTAAGCTGAAGCTATTTGAAAGAAACTTCCAAGGTAAAGTGTTCACTCCACTTCCCTGGGGGAAGATGCTTTAATGTAATGGTACAGTGAAAGCATTCTTGTCAGCAGCTAATTTGAAGGCAAGAAGCAGGCAGTTCTTACCTTCAAACTCTGATGGACTCTGCTTTCTTGAACTTAAAAGCAATTGTTAGGTTTTACCTATAAGTAAGAAACAAGATAGAAGAATCACTGTTTCACTGGTGAAAACTTCCTTAAGAGCTGCAATGCTAACTCACTTAAAACCTTTCTCTGTGATAATGATGGCCCCACTGCAACCTTTTCCACCACACCTGGGCCTTTGGAAGAAACAAAACCAAAACAAAATGGGTAATCTACAGGAAGAATAGACTGCTGGGTCCTCTCTAGACAAACTGAGTAGAAAATAAGAGCTGCTTTCTGTCTGCTGCACTCCCTAGAGCCTGGACCGGCCCTTTGGGAATACACACATACCCAAGCCCTGTATCCTTCCAGTTCAGTATTCTACCCCCATTCAAGAGTAACACAAACAGTATCTCCTGAGCTAAAGGGACGCGCACATTGAGGCAGATCCGACTCAGCCAGTGAGGAGGAAGCATCAGTGTCAACTCATTCTTCATTAATTTGACGACCATTTGTTTGAGAATCTGCACCAAGCATTGTCAAAACAGCTTTTCAAAGATGCCAAGTCCTGAATATATGTCCTTATTGTCAAGAACACCAATAAAATATAGAATTTGGAATGACAACAGCTGAAAGACCATGTACAAAAGGTTCAGGACCAACCAGAGCACCCACCACTGATGCTCCAGAGAAAGAGCAGGACAGGGAAGCAAAAGTCCTGGCGGAACCACCTTCTTTTCTTCTTTTCTCTAGCGCTGGCTAGAGGCTGAATTACAGTCAAGGCTAAGAGGCCGTGGCTGCCAGCCCTATCTGAGCATCAAGCTTATAGAAGTCCTTAAATAACTAAACATTGTCTATTGTGCATTAACTTTTCATAATCACTTTAAGAAACAGATGCCAGATGGGGCTGGAGTGATGGTACAGCATACGGGGCACTTACCTTACATGCAGCTGACCCAGGTTCAATCCCCACCATCCTATATGATCCCCCGAACATCACCAGGAATAATTCCAGAATGCAGATCCAGGAGTAACCCCTGAGCATCATTGGGTGTGATCCAAAGAGAAAGAGAAAGAAAAGAGAGAGAGAAAGAGAGAGAAAGAGAGAGAAAGAGAGAGAAAGAAAGAAAGAAAGAAAGAAAGAAACAAACAAACAAACAAACAAACAAACAAAGAAACAAACAAAGAAACAAAGAAACAAAGAAACCAGAACTATGAGACTTTACCACCATCTTATACCACCATGAGATATATAATCTGCAAAGATATTCATGTTTGAGTTTCGGTCATACAGTGTTCCAGCACCCATCCCTCCACCAGTGCCCATTTCCTACCACCAATGTCCCCAATTCCTCCCTACTCCCCTAGCCTGCCTCTATGGCAGTTCTTTATCTCTTTTCTCTCTTTCTCTATCACTTGATCACTTGACATCCCGTTATTCGTTGATTTGCTCGGCGGGCACCAGTAATATTTCCATTTGACCTTATCACGTGCCAGTGTAGCCCAATGGCATCTGGTTGCTTCAGGAATACAAGGAGCCTCAAACCATTCGTTCAGGGTCTTGACGAAGAAGTCTGACCATCTTGTAGGTGGGAGACCACATGATCTTTTAACATCCCGTGGGATCCGGTCAGTAATGGCTCTAGTCCAGCGGTCATCTCCAAATCGCATTACATGTCCAGCCCATCTGATTTTCGATGCCTTAGCAAATGAGACAGCATCCCTGACTCTGGAAAAGTGACAGAGGTCGGAACTCCAGAGAATTTTTAATTTCAAAATTCAAAAAAAAATTTCTGCATTCAAAACGTTACTCTTCATATGATTTTTGAGTATTATATCTTTTCAGACAACTATGGGAAACACATAGTCATCCTTATACAAATGGTGAGGTGTGGAGGGCCCAGTTCTCCCCTTGCCAGTTTCTCCAAAGAATCATTTACTTCAATAGGGCCATCCTCCCATTCCACTTCAGAGACTGAAAGGTGGTTTTAATAACCACCTTACAGTGGACAAAAGGCACAAATGGGCATGGTCCCAACACAACAGGACATGTGATCAACTGGTAATTACTCATTTTATTCCCATTTATTATATTTAGAGTGTAGGACCCCTGGCTGTTTTGTAATTATAAATCCAAAATATATGATCATTTAAAACATTTGCATGCCAAGAAAAGTGTTTCCCACTCCTCCCACTTGCTGCTTTTTAATAGAAAACTTCTTTGCATTTTAAAACCTGTAATACATTCTAGAACACGCACACTGGCAGATGAATACAAATCATTGCGGCTAGCGCTCTGCCTCATGTGGTTGCTAGGGGAGACATCATTCACATGATCAGAATCTCCCAAGACTGATGGAAGTTGCTTTCTTTTAATAAATAAAAACAACAGAGCAGTTGTCTTAAATCTCCTCAAGTACCATGTTCGGACCGGCTCCTCATCCATGAACAAACCTTATAATAACTTTCCGGAAAAACTCAGCCAGTACACAGAGGGATATTCTGAACTCTCCATGTAGTCAGCCTGCAGTGTAGGCCCTAGGCGGGCTCCCAGACATGACATTTCCAAGGAGATTACAGAGTGTAAGATTCTTCCTGAGTTGGACTTAAACTGCCATTTTAATACCTATCATTTACCAGAAGTGCTTTAAGAACCAAGTGTTCTTCATAGAACTGACACTCAGTTTTGTTTTCTTCCTTCCTCCAGAAAGGGTCCCCCAAACCTTGTGTCCACATCTTGCCCTCTGACAGCAGTATAACTCCCTTACCATTCATCCTTGATCTGGTCCTTCAGTCAAGCAGGTGCTTGATGATTTTTTTTAAAAAACACACAATTCTCTCATGGAGGAATAAGAGATGGGTTCTTTAAATCGGGGCTGTTTGGTGATAGTAAGTTCTGATCAGCTCGCCTTAGAGAGGTCAGCCTGGACAGGACTTCTCAGACCATTCCCTTCTTGCCTCCCTTCAACTTGTTTCTGTTTATTTGTTTGAGTGGGGTTTTTATTTTCTATTTTAAGTAGATAAACTTATTATTTATGTGCTTTGATTCCATAAATTAGAAATAACACTCCCGCCAAAAGAAATCCATATTTCATCATCATCATCAACGTAAGCAAGGTTGGCTTATTACCTAGCACTGTGCTTTGTGTCAGGTTTCCAACAATAGGTAAATCTGTCAGAGGCTTCCAGCTTTACAATGTTTTCTATATTCTGTTTTCAATAAAAACAGATCAGAGTATGGACAGAAGCTCCATTTTATCTGTAAGAAGCAAAATCACTGCATAAAGCTCCTTTAAGTGTGTTTTCATGTAAGCCAAAACATTAGAAAGGAAAGGTTTCTCTCATCCCTACCCCTTGCCACCATTGCTGTGGTTGTAAAGGGGGGCCACATGCCTCCTGGTGGCAGCCTTGCACATTCCTCACTGGGGCCGCAGTTCTGACCGTGATGCTCACAGGGCTTAGGTCTCAGTGCTCAGGGATCACACTTTCATGCTTTCCCTGAGCCACCACACAAGTCCCAAGTGGAGATTTTTAACAACCAGCATATGGCTTTCATTTATTTTTTTTTAATTTCACTTAATGTCCTTTACAATAGTAGAGTCTCGTCATTTACACTTGTATTGCTGTTACACTGCCAGGGTGCCAAGGTGTATGATTTTTAAATCGCCAAATGTGATCTCTTGCATGTCTCAGTTAATCCACTAGCACTTTGCATGATTACTTTTTTTTCGTGCCAGATTGATTTCTTTCTCAGTCTAGCCAGCTTCTTTCAGGTTTAAAATATTCAAGTTTATTGAGCAAAGGGACTACCCTTTACAAAAAAATATTGCCTCTCAGTTTCTGTAAGTTCACCAGCAGGAGAATTTTATCGCTCCCTGGGGGTGGCTGAACTTTTGGGTCTGGCTGCCTGTTAAACTATTTTACTTTATTTATGGCCTAAGTAACATGAGGGAGAGCAAAAGTTGGCTCCTTCGTGCATTCCCTAAACCTGGACATCGCTTTGCTTCTTTTAAAAACATTGACGTGAATAGACTGTGTCACAGACTCAAAGGTCACGTTTCTATTCTGTTCATATTGAGAAATACTTTAGATAATTATCTGTCTTTTGTATCTAAGAATAGGAGGGGGAGGGAATTGTTTCATTTCCTTGAATTTTCTTTTGCTAGGCTATCTCGGGCTCTCTTGAAACTGTAAAGCAGAGTGGAAATGTGCCTGCACAGCTACCAGACTTCCAGGCAAGAGCAACCGACCCATTCAATGACATGCTGCTGTTTCTAGAAATCCTTTTTTTTTTTTTTTTGCTTTAGGGGTCACACCTGGCGATGCTCAGGGGTCACTCCTGGTGGTGCTCAAGGTACCATATGGGATGCCAGGGATCGAACCCAGGTCGGCCACGTGCAGGGCAAACGCCCTCCCCCACTGTACTATGGGTCCGGCCACAAAATCCTTTGTTCTCACAAAGATAATGTCACATTTTGCAGCAAGAGTCTCTTCACCATGTAAAAAAGTCAAAAGGTGTTGGACAGATAACATTTTCTCTTTGACTGAGGCCGTCATTTCAAAGGCTGCCAATGCTTATTGAAACCCATACTCTGCGTTGGAGCTGTGTTCTGCGCTTTGCTTTTCCGTGTCTGAGCTGTGGGGCATGAGATGGGTCCCTGTGATGGTAATGGGACTCTTGTAGAGCCAAGGGCTCTGCTGAGTGGCGGAGAGCCAGGGAGGTTGGAAGTAGCTTTGGGGAAGCCCCAGCATTTGAATCCACTCTTCTAGTTTCCTTTTCTCTTTTTCCCAACCAGCACCTTTATTTCAAGCTAAATAATCTCCAGGTGGATGATATCCTCCACAGAATTTCCATTTATAGCAATATGTTTGGAGTTGTTTTAAGTTCCAGTGAGTGTAGGTGGGGGAAACACTTACTAATCGCTGTCAAGACCTTCAGACACTCTGTACTTTCTTGAAACCTCAAGCTGCTCTCGGCATGTTCTCCGACAATAGCCAGACTCCTGCTCCTCACGGGAAGAGTGACCAGAATGAAGCTCGTGCAGTTCCAACATGCAGATGTCCAGGCGCACCCAGAGTGGACCAGCCTCCTCTCCTCTCAGTCAGGGTCTGACTCTCTCCTCCCTCCAGGGCACTTTCTCCATCCTCTGACCTGATCCTGTCTCCCTGCCTGGTCCTTCCTACCAGCATTCAAACACATGCTGATACTTTTCTGGACGTGGGGATGACTCCTCCCATTACTGAGACTATTATTCATATAACTGTCATCCCTTGCTCAGCAGCGCCTCTGAGAGGAGGATGGTCTGATGCACTGCCTCTGCTCCCAGACTTCAGCCACCACCTCTCACTCTCGCCCCTCTTCAGCAGATTTAGACTTGCTCTTGCGAAGCCAGTGCTTGATTTTGGGGGTCTGTTTTAGTCATCTTACTTGGCCCTCATTTGCACCCATCTCATTGCTCTTGGTCGATCTCTGTTGAAGTCCAGCCTTCCCGGGCTTCCACGGTGATCACAATCTCCTCCTCAGCCTCTTCCTTCTCTTGCCCTTTGCTGCTTCCCTGTCCACATTGCCTGTCCATTTGCTTGGGGGCTGGTGCCCTTTCGCTAGAAATGGTTTTCAGTTTCCTTTCCTGCCATGATTTCCGTTTACTAGTGCATAAAAAGGACACTAAGAAATAAAATAGTGGGAATTCATCTTTTAAATATGCTGTAAAAAAGATTTTTTTTCATTCACTTTCACCATGGATTTGAATGGTGAAAGTGTCGTATTTGATATGCCAGATACCAGTAACAATTATAGACCTCATTCCCATCACCTGATGAAATGATTTGAGACTCTTTGTGTTCCTGGAGCAAGCAGGTGCCCTTGGGCTCTACTAGCATGAGATAGGACATAGGGAGATGTTACAGGTGCCCCCTCGAGCCAATCGATGATGAACGGGAAGACAGTGATACGGTGATACAGTGATATTACTTCACATTTTGAAAGTATCTTTACATGAACTAAAAAGGTAGAAGCTGAAAATGACCTGGGTTGCATCAAAATCCAACCTTCTTTATTCTGGAGAAGCAAAAACTAAAGTTCAAAGAAACGAAGTATGTTCTTACCTATATCAGCAGCTTTGTGTCTTAGAGCCTCACTAGACTTTGAAGGCATGGATACCTGTTATTCTTTGGAACTTGAGGGAAACAAGGGTCCGTAACTTTGGGTCCTGCCCCAGGCTGATAGCTGGTTAGTAGCTGAACTACTACTAGGACTCAAGTCACCTAGTTTCTGTGCTGCGGGTGTATGCTTCTCTGCCTTCCTAGGATTGTTGGTTGTATTTTAACTAAAGTTAAATAAGTTTGTTTTAAACTAAAGACAGTCTTCGTGATGTTATGATTTCTAATTACTTATTGAGTGAGGCTATTGTTCTGAATTTGTTCCCACAGCAGAATTTGGTAGGCAGAACACTAAAAATGTCTCCTGAAAGCAAGGCAGACATTGCTTGTATCACTTGTCTTCCCATTGATCATCAGTTTGCTCGAGCGGGCACCAGCAAGGACGTAAGGCAGACATACAGCAACAATTATAGTGTGGATTATAACAACACAGCGTGATGGAGGGCAAAAGGAGGTAGGGAGTCTCGGTGGTCATACTTGCAGAATTAAGGCCATGATAATTGAGGAGTCTGAGTAACTTTCATATGTCGGTGACAATTTATCTGTCCTCTCTGAGAAAAATACCTGTTTGGGTCTTTGGCCCCTTTACTCTGTGAAGTATTTTCTTTTCCCCTGTTGATGTTTAATTTTCTATATTCGCTGCCTTATTTATTTGTTTTGGTTTGGGGCCCACACTCGGTGATCCTTGGCGCCACTCCCTGCTCTGTGCTCAGGGGGCCATTCTTGGTAGTGCTCAGAGTTACATGTGCATAATGGCACCCTTCCCCAGACAAAGCTGAATGGGAATTTTGTGTGTTTAAATGTCCATGCTATTACTGTACTGGTTACTACAAGGTATTTCTCTCTGACGTCTTCAGTAAAGGATTAAAATTAAGACTTCTGGGCTGGAGCGATAGCCCAGCGGGTAGGGCGTTTGCCTTGCACGCGGCCGGCCTGTGCCGGCCCGGGTTCGATCCCCGGCATCCCATATGGTTCCCCGAGCACCGCCAGGAGTAATTCCTGAGTGCAGAGCCAGGAGTAACCCCTGAGCATTGCCGGGTGTGACCCAAAAAAGCAAAAAATAAAAATAAATAAATAAAAAAGATTAAGACTTCTAACTTCTCTGTTTATGTGGTTTTCATGTGATCCTCTGGGTTTTTAGATTATTTTAGTGTGTGGATTTTAGGATGAGACATTTATCACCATAAACTCAATTCATATTATCTGGTAGAATATCGTAGACTTTATTCTAAACTATCACTTAGACCCGGGTTTCCACGCTCCACCTCCCTGGTCCTTTCTGCCTAAAGCTTCAAGTCTCCTCAACTGCTCAACCCTTATTCTCCTTCCAAGATTCCTCTTTGGATTTCCCTCTGGAAACTTTCCCTTCATTTGTTCTATTTCCCAGCCTGGCTTATGAGTTTTCCAGCATGTTCCACTGAGACTTTGTGTTTCTTTCTGATCCAGCCACCACCCCTCTCTTCAGTGTTTAATGAGAACCAATCTACTCCCACACCTAGCTGAAAACTGCATGACATACGCAACGTGGCTCATGTGTTACTAGCCTCTGGCAGAAAATTTGATTCATAGTCCGTGTTTATTAAAAACTGCAACAGGAGTAGGCAGACAGGAAAGGACAAGAGGTAATCACTGGAAGGTTCACCTCAGTTACATGTCTACATAATTTCAAAATTAGGACCAGGGAGGTGGCTCAAAAGTTGAGCACATGCTCCAACATGTGCAGGCCCTGTGTTTGAGCTCTAGCACCACATGGCCCTCTGAGCCCTGCTGGGTATTCCCTCCCTCTGCAAAGGGAAAAAAAGGATAATTAACTTACAAAACTTTTGAAATATGTTTCATAGTCAAGTACTTTGTTTCTGGATTTTTTTTTGTGCGGGGGTGGGAGAGTGGGGTTGGACCATACCTGGCAATGCTCAGGAGTTACTTCTGGCTCATGCTCAGGAATTAATATTCCTGGCAGTGCTCAGGGGACCATATGGGATGTCAGAAATAGAACTGAGGTCAACAGTTAGCAGGGTAAACACCTTAACTGCTGTACTATCTCTCTGACCCTGAAGAGTCAAGTACTTTCAACTCTTTTCATTGATTTATTGCTTTAAAAACATTCTTGATTGAGATTTTTTGGTTTACAATTTTGTTTATGATGGTATCTTACGCAGTTAGTTTCAATACCATGTTCATCACCAATGTTCCCTTCTCCCTCTCCCAAGGACCCCAGCATCCCTCCCTTTCAAGCCCATTCCCCCACCTCCAACTCAGTGATGTGTTTCAGTTCTCCCACTATAATGCCACATATAAGGGAGATCATTCTGCATATGTATCCCTATCCTTCTGACTGATGCCACTTAGCATGGTATCAGACTGAATTATTACTTTATACCATGACTCCAGCATAATTGTTTCATCATTTGACTTTAACTGTAGAAATTCAGCATTGAGCTCTCTTTCACTTCTCCATACTTATTACCAGACATTTAATATCTCACCTCTCTACCAGGTAATCCATGCTCCCTCTCAGTGTCTTTGTATGGAATTTTTGTTAGATCATTGCTCATTTCATGCTTATTATCATCCCACCAGTAAAGCCATGTCATGTGCTTAAATTACACTTCTGGCCTTCATTTTCTTAATGAAGAGGGACTGGAGTGATAGTATAATGGGTAGGGTGCTTGCATTGCACATGGCTAACCTGGGATTCAATCCCTGGCACCCCATATAGTCCCCTGAGCACCACCAGGAGTGATCCCTGAGTGTAGATTGAGAAGTAAACCCTGAGCACTGCCTGGTATGGCCCCAAACACCCCCCCGAAAAAAGGATCAATGAAGAAAGCAAAGAGAAGTTACTTTGGCCAAAGCCATTTTGTCAGTGCCAGAAACAGGATCAAACTGCTGTCTTTCCTCACCTCAAACTGCCTCTCCCAAAAGTTTTTAAATTTAAAATCTTAACAGATTAATTTAACACAATTTTTTGCACAATTTTATCAAAATGCTCTTTGCACTTCCAGGCTTACATTATCCCAGTCAACAGGTCAAATCTCCCATTAACCTGAACTGAAATGAACATAGATAAGGGCCCAAGTAAAGGACTTAGAGCTAGAAAATGTTGAATCTGACTTTTCACCTTTTTATGTGTTTGTTTTTGTTTGGGGGCCACATCAGAGCTGCTCAGGGCTTAGTGCTCGCTCTGTGCTGAGGTGGGTGTAGGGACTATATGAAGCTCTGGGGTTCAAACTAGGGTCAGGCTGCATGCAAAGCGGGTGCCCTGAATACTGTGTTATTGCCCTTCCCACTGGCTTTTCATCTTATAGATGAGAAGACTGAGAAAGAGTGAACCATTTGTCCCTTTCACACAGTGATTTAAGGAGCTCTCTGGCTGAAATTTAGACTTTAATTTTCTGTTATATACCCCAGCTTCCGTATCAGTTCTTAATACTAGGACATTTTCTTTTTTTCTTTCATTCAATATGTCTCTTATTCCTCATTCTTTTTTTTGGGGGGGTGGGGGGGCTGTTGTTTTTGTTTTTGCACACCACCAGTATTACTGGGACTTACTCCAGTTCTGCTTTCATGATTACTCCTGGTAGGGCTCAGGATACCATATGGAGTTCTGGGAATTAAATCCAGGTCAGCCATGTACAAGGCAAGCAGCTACCCACTGCACTAGCTCCTCAACCCAAGCTTAAAGTAGGAAGTAGTCATCTCTTAACAGGGCCAGCTTGTATGGAATAAAGCTAAAGCATTTAGAAGCTATTTGTCATGGTTCAGGTAACTTGCATTGCTAACTTTTTCTTGGTTTTGGTGATCCGATGGCCAGATTTGAATCGATTCTAATGTCAGATGTTGCCCTTTTTTGAAAACTCTGAAAGGCCAAAGAACAGGAAGGGTAGAATGGTAGAGACCTGGCCGTTTGTCTGTCCTGCTGTCTCTGAATTCAATTAGCCGTTGTTTTTGTGAGAATGTTTGGAATACTGAGTGTGCTCTGTCAAGTGGCAGCAGGAGGGGGACATTTTTGTGCCAGCAAACTGTTGCCAAGCCAATTATTTGTGGGTTTTAACATGTGTTTTTAACACTCACCTACACACAAGCATAACAACATTTGTTTCTCGGAAAGACTTGTTTGTAATTATAGCTTCTTAAGCCAAGAAGCAGCCTCTTGAATCCATCCTTCTTCATTCCACATTGTTTCCAGATAGTCCAAAACTCTTTACCCTTTGTGTTTGTATTTAAATAGAAGAAAGGAAATGAATAAATGCTCTAAGTAAAGTGAACGATGGCTTTGCCTGGATTCTGCAACTCATCATTTTGTTTGGGTTATTCATGCTGAATGCACTGTCTGAACTGAGGACTGAGGAGAGCAGCCAAGGGCCCCAGGGGGGAGCAGCAGGGACCTGGCCCAGCCCAGAGAGGGCTCAGCCTGGAACAGAGCTGAAGAAGGCACAAGGTCAGGATTGAAGGACAACCCAGAGTCTTCAGCAGTGCCCATATTTCCTGCCCCTGTAAAGAAAGGGAGGATGATGGCTGGCCCCCTGGTGCTCATTGCCAGTTACTGACTGGCAGACAGCACCACGTGGACAGCTTATAGAGAGAATTGTGTACAGTTCAATCCCTTAGTGCACTGTTGACCAGCAAACACTACCCACTATACATTTAATACATATTTATTAGTATACAATAAATACTGTAATAAACATTTAATATGTAATAAATATTATCTACGTAATCACTTGATAACTTAACATCCTGTTATTCATCAATTTGCTTGAGCGAGCGCCAGTAACATTTCCATTTGTCCCTGTCACGTGCCAGTGTAGCCCAATGGCATCTGCTTGCTCCAGGAATATATGAAGAGCCTCAAACCATTCATTCAGGGTCTTGACAAAGAAGCCTGACTGTCTTGTAGGTGGGCGGCCACGAGATCTTTTGATGTCTAGGGAAGGAGTCTCTCAGCCAGGAGACTGACCCAGCCAGAGCCTTTGCTGTTGCACCATGTCCTGCTTCTCCTCTGTCAGGGCACACTCATCTTAGTGGGCACCTGTCTTCAGGGCTGGGGACTGTGCCTACTTCTGCCTCCTGCTCCTCATCCTGTACCTACTGCTTACAGGTTGACTCCTAAATAGAAAGACTTCGTTATTCAATCAGTGACAAAGGAACTTAAAATACAAGTGCCCATTGGGGTTTATTATTTAGATCAAATGAATACCAGTTACAGTGTCGGTGTTCAGTATTCATGCTCAAAACCAATCTGACCCTGCCTTATGACAGTGAGGAAGTACAGAGAGGACAGGAGAAAGCAATTTCTGCCCCTAGTCAGGGAAATAATCACAGTATCTTTAATTGTGGTCTTTTATGAGCCACACTTGGCCATGCTCAGGGCCTGTTACTGCTCTGTGCTCAGGAATCACTCCTGGCAGGGCTAGGAGACCATCTGAGGTGTTCGCATGAAACCAAGGTCAGTTGCATGCAGGCAAAGTTTCTTCCCCAGTTTACTATCTCACCAGCCCCTAAACTGTATTCTTGAAGGCCTCATCAGAAATTGAAGTTGAAACACACAAAAGCTACCTATGGATACTTGTATATTTTATTTATAGTTACATGTTATTTATGAAAATTAAGTGAGGGTCAGATTCTTTTTAATCTTTTATCATCATATGAAAGACTTTCATTCCTAGGGATTTGTTTTGATGCAGCTTTCACTATATCAGTGAAGGAAATCTCTACCCTTTGAGTGAAATAACCTTAGACAGTATGTTCTAGACATATATATTGGGTGCCTTATTGTCTCATTGTGACTCTGTCCTATAACTCTGTTCCCGTTTATTCAGTATCCTTGAAGCCAAGATGCTATTTTTTATCGTTCTATCACTTGTCACTTGTAACTTGGCTTCCCGTTGTTCATTGGTTTGCTCCAGTGGGTGCCAGTAACGTCGCCACTAGTTGGAAATGAGGTACATTATTGTTACTGTTTTTGGCATATCGAATACACAACAGGTAGCTTGCCAGGCTCTGCCATGGCTCTGGGTTCATCCCAGGGGCCCGTCTTATAGTTCTATATCCTCTATATCCTATATATATATATATATATATATATATATATATATACATACATACATATATACATATATATGGGATGTTTTGATGAATGAAATTGAGGTTTTTAATTACCTTCTAATCAAGAAAGATCATCATAATAAGCGGAATATTTGTGATGATATTGATCACTTGATCACTTGAATCCCGTTATTCATCTATTTGCTCAATTTGCTCGATTTGCTCGAGCGGGCGCCAGTAGCATTTCCATTGGACCCTATCACGTGCCAATGTAGCCCATTTCCAGTAACAGAAATGTTTATTTTCCTGACCCGAAAGAGCCCTTAATACTGGCAGCAGTAAGAAAGGCGAACAGGCAGTGCCTGATAAAATTTCACGTGATGATATTATGGTTTTTAAAAATGATTTGTTGAAGTAGCATTGCTTTATAACAGGTATCAGGTATGATATCAATATTCAAGGCCAGGAAAAACATGGATCAGGTGGTCTTGTCAGTGGATGGAATCTACCACAAGTGTGTGGGAGTCAGAGTTATGTAAGTCAGAGGAAAGGAACAGTGTACTAATAATTGTTGGAAATGATACTACCAGCCTAGAACTGAGCATTGAGTATAGGCAAGGGATATATATGATAACCTCTAAATGTATGTATTGCAAGCCACGATTTGTAAGTGAAAGGAGAGAGAGGGGGGCAAAGTACCTGTCATAGGGGCAGGCTGGGGGAGGGGGAGGGAATCAGGACATTGGAGGTGGGAAATGGGCACTGGTGGAGGGATGGGTGCTGGAACACTGTATGACTAAAACCCAAACATGAACATCTTTGTAATTGTATATCTCCGGTGTTATAATTTTTAAAAAACAAAGTGAATTGGTCCTACCAGAGTTGGGGGACCCTATTGGTGTCAGGGATTGAAACTAGGACAGTATGTGCAAGGCAAGTATCCTAACTATTTCCTATAACTCTGGCCCCTCTTTGTGTTGCTTTAACAATTACTCTTTAGGAATAAACAACAAGATGTGAGTAAAACAAAAGTTATATTTGGAAGAACCAAAAAAAAAGTTTATTTTTTATTATTTTCTGTGAAATTTTTTGTCTTTATATACCTTCTATGAGTAAGCCTTATAGTGTCTTCCCCCATTTATCTCACTAAGCATAATACCCTCTAGGTTCAATCATATTGCAACTAATGCTAGGATTTCGTCTTTTTTATACTTTAATAGTATTCCATTATGTGTATAGATGCCACATCTTTTTGTTTTATTTTGTTTTTTAATTTTTTTATTATACTACTGTGAGATATACAATTACAAAAATATTCATATATGGGTTTCGGTCATACAGTGTTCCAGCATCCATCCCTCCACCAGTGCACATTTCCCACCACTAGTGTCCCCCTGATTCCCCCCTCCCCCATCCTGCATCTATGTCAGGCAATTTTCACTTCTCCTTCTCTCTTTCTCTCTCTCCCCTCTCTCTTTCTCCCTCTCTCTCTTACACATTGTGGCATGCAGTACATACACTTAGAGGTTATCATGTATATCCTTTTTGCCTACTTTCAATGCTCAGCTCTACGCTGACATTATCGTTTACAATAATTATTAGTACACTGTTCCTTTTTGTCTTACCTAACCTCTGACTCTCACACATTTGCAGAAGGTTCCACCCACTGACAAGACCTGATCCATGTTTTGTCTGGCCTTGGATATTGGTATCATGCTATTTTTTTATATCACACAGATAAAGACAGTGATTCTCTATCTGTCCTTTTCCCTCTGGCTAATTTCATTCAGCATGATCCTTCCATGTCCATCCATTCATAGGCAAATTTCATAACTACATTTTTCCTAACAGCTGCGTAGTATTCCATTGTGTAGATATACCACGGTTTCTTTATCCAGTCATCTGTTCTCAGGCACTCCGGTTGTTTCCAGATTCTGGCTATTGCAAATAGTGCTGCTATGAACATAGAGGTGTAGATGGTGTTTCCACTGTGTGTTTTTAGTCTCCCAGGGTATATTCCCAGAAGTGGTATTGCTGGATCAAATGGGAGCTCAATTTCTAGTCTTTGGAGGAATGTCCATATTGTTTTCCAAAAAGACTGTACTGTCGACATTCCCACTAACAATGGATGAGAGTCCTTTTCTCACTGCATCCACACCAGCACTTGTTGTTCTTGCTCTTTTCTACATGTTCCAGTCTCTGTGGTGTGAGATGATATCTCATTGTTGTTTTAATTTGCATCTCCCTGATGATAGTGATGATGAACATTTTTTCATATGCCTTTTAGCCATTCAAATTTCTTCCTTGTCAAAGTTTCTGTTCATTTCTTCTCCCCATTTTGGGTGGCCGGAGTGATAGCAAAGTGGGTAGGGCGTTTGCCTTGCATGCAGCCAACCTGGTTTCGATCCTTGGCATCCAATATGGTCCCCCGAATCACCAGCAGGAGTAATTCCTGAGTGTCACAGGGTGTGATCCAAAAGCAAAAAACCAAAAAATTCTCCCCATTTTTTGATGGGGTTGGATTTCTTTTTTTTGTAAAGTTCTATCAGTGCCTGATAAATCCTGGATATTAACCCCTTATCAGATGGGTGTTGGGTGAATATTATTTCCCATTTTGTGGACTCTCTTTATGTCTTAGTTACTGTTTCTTTTGAAGTACAGAAGCTTTTTAGTTTCATGTAGTCCCATATGTTTATCTTTGCTTCCAATTGCTTTGTTAGTGGTGTTTCATCTTTGAAGATGCCTTTTCTTTAGCTTCAGTGCTGTGGAGGGTTTTTCCTATATTTTCTTTGATGTACTTTATGGATTCAGGTCTGATATTAAGATCTATAATCCATTTTGATCTGATTTTTGTGCATGGTGTTAGAGGTTCCAATTTCATTTTTACACATATCTGCCCAGTTTTCCCAGCACCACTTATGGAAGAGGCTTTCCTTGCTCCATTTCATACTTTTGCTCCTTTATCAAAGATTAAATGATCATGTATTTGAGGATTGGTGTCAGAATATGCAACTCTATTCCATAGGTCTACAGGTCTGTTTTTACTCCAATACCTGCTGTTTTTGTAGGCATCTGTTGATGTGTACTTAGATTGGTTTTGTTGATTATTATAAACATTATTGGGACAGGGATGTGATTCAGATGGCAGAGCACATGCATGTCTTGCATTTATGACACTCTTGCTTCAGTTCCCAGAATCACATCTCTCTGAAACACTGTGAGCTATAGCACCAAAATGCAGGAATAAAAATGGAGTGTGGTTTATCTTTTTGAAGCCATGTTCTTTAGTATTCTTCAGGTCAATATACAAAAGTTGGAGTCTTGAATCACGTGAAATTTTTATTTTAATTTTTGAGGAATCTCACTATTGCTTTCCACACAGACTTTACATTTCACCAACAGTGCACATAGCTTCCTCTCAGAATTACTGCTTCTTGTCTATAGGTCATAGTAATTCTCACGGGTATGAGGCGATACCATTGTTTTGCTTTGCCTTTCCCTAATAAGGGATGGTGCTTCATTCATGTGCCTGTTTGCCATCTGTGTCTCATCTTTGTGAAAAGTAGTGCTGAGATCTTCTGTATTTTGGCAATTTTTAGTGACAAAAAATTGAAATCTTCTCTTCTTGTTAGAATGAGGACATCCTCGCAGAAAGTCTAGATAATAGCTTTTGCTCTGCTGCCTCTTGTTCATCTTTTAAAACCTGAATCAAGGCCAGGAAATGTGTTCATTGTTGTAGTCTATGCCTTACATGCTTGAGACCTGAGTTCAATCCTCAGTCCTGCAAATAAAATTTAAAATAAAGCATCATTCCATTAGTTTCCATGCAATCGAATCCAAGTAGCAGGAAATACAGCTAATATTTAGACTATCCAGTTGAATAGTAGCCTGAAGTTTAAGAACATTTATTATTTACTTACATATTTATCAGATTCTAGGGCTGCCACCACAACTCAGTAAGGCTACGGGGAACATAAGTTCTTCCTCTGCCATCTTCTTGTCTCCAGCTGGAGCTACATTCCATGTGTCACAGCCTCAAATAACCATCGCCAAAGATAAGAAGTTGTGGAGGGAGAGGGCAGCTCAGGACATAGAGAGGAGAGAGAGACCTCCCCTGTCATCCTGTGAAGGGGAGGATCTCTCCCTGAAAGCACCCAGCAACTTTCTGTTGAATCTCAGTGACGCATCACAAGCATTTCTCTAGACCAGCCACTGGCTAATGGGAATGGGATTACTATGTTTAATTCCAGCTCATCATGTTCATTCATTGGACTTCTGTTTAAAAGGGGGAAATAAACAAGGGTAAAATGGTTATTGTTTGGACAACTAGAAATGTCTGCCATGCCACTTAGTCTTTTGCTGTTTTTACTTTTTTGTAGCTTTTTTATTATAACACTGTGAGCTAGATCACTAGATTCCCGTTCATCATCTATTTGCTAGAGCGGGCACCAGTAATACTCCATATGTCCTGTCTCATGCTAGCAGAACCCAAAGGCATCCGCTTGCTCCAGGAACATAAAGAGCCTCAAACTATTATATTAGGCCATGGGAATGACCTAATATAAATGTTACTGGTATTTGGCATATCGAGTACGACATGAGCAGCTTGCCAGGCTTGCCATGTGGGTGGCATACTCTTATAGTCACCTCTAAATAAAGCATTTATTGATGAACCATGTGCGCCGCGAGCTGGGCTGTGATAGTCTGGTCTGCTGGGTGGAGTTGTGGAGAGAGGGAAGTCCGATGTGTAAAATGGTGGCCCCCGTGGAGTAGGGGGTCGTCTGGCTTGTTGTGAGGCTCTGCTGGGGTGGCAGTCTCGGGCTAGAACCCGCCATGCCTCCCAGGAGCCTCATGAGCGGCTGGGCACAGGGAGAGCAAGTAGCAGCTTTGCCCCAAGTCTGAGAGTCCCTGCTACACATTTAAAAAGCTGTTCATGATTGGGTTTCAGTCACACAATGTTGCAGCACCCATCCCTTCACCAGTGCACATTTCCCATCACCAACATCCTTAGATTCCCCCTCCCCAGCCTGCCTTGATAGCACCTATCCCTCCAACAGTGCACATTTTCCACTACCAACATCCCCAGATTCCTTCCCCAACCTGCATCTATAGCAGGTCATTGGTCGCCGTTGTTGTCATTGTCATCGTCTTCGTCGTCTTCTCCTTCTCCCTTCTCCCTTCTCCCTTCCTTCTTCCTTCTTCCTTCTTCTTCCTTCTTCTTTCTTCTTTCTTCTTCCTCCTCTTCTTCTTCCTCTTCTCTTCCTCTTCTTCTTCCTCCTCCCTCCTCTTCTTCCTCTCCCTCTCCCTCTCCTCCCTCTCCCTCTCCCTCCTCCTCTTCCTCTTCCTCCTCCTCCTCCCTCTCCCATCTCTTAATCATTGTGGCTTGCTATATATACATTTATGGGTTATCGTGTATATCCTTTGCCAACATTCAATGCTCAGTTCTATTCTGGTGTTACCATTTCCAACCATCAGTAGAACACTGGTATATATTTATATCCCACAGATAAATGCAGTTATTCTATATATGTCCTTTTCCTTCTGACTGATTTAACTCAGCATGATAATCTCCATGTCCATCCATTTGTAGGTAAATTTTATGATTTCATTTTTCCTGACAACTGCATAGTATTCCATTGTGTATATGTACCAAAGTTTCTTTATCCAGTCTTCTGTTCTCGGGTACTCAGGTTATTTCCAGATTCTGGCTATTGTGTATAGTGGTGCTATGAACATAGAAGTGCAGATTGTATTTCTGTTAAGTGTTTTTGGGTCTCCAGGGTATATTCCCAGGAGTGGTATTGCTGGTTCATATGGGGAGCTCAATATCTAGTCTTTGGAGGAATGTCCATATTGTTTTCCAAAAAAGGCTGGACCAGTTGACATTCCCACCAACAGAGGATGAGAGTCCCTTTCTCTTTGCATCCACACCAGCACCGGTTGTTCTTGCTCTTTTGGATGTGTGCCAGTCTGTGTCGTGAGATGATATCTCATTATTGTTTTGATTTGCATCTCCCTGATGACTAACGATGAAGGGCACCTTTTCATGTGCCTTTTGACCATTTGAATTTCTTCTTTGTCAAAATTTCTGTTCATTTCTTCTCCTCATTTTGTAATGGGGTTGGATGTTTTTTCTTGAAAAGCTCTACCAGTGTCTTGTTTATCTTTGATATTAACCCTTATCAGATGGGGATTGGGTAAATAAAGATATTAAGTGGAGCAAAGAAAACCTCTTCAACAAGTGGTGGGAAACTGGGCAGCTACATGTAAAAAATTAACTTAGGTTTCTTTCTAATGCCACACACAAAAAGCAGATCAAAATGGATTAAAGATCTCAACATCAGACCTGTATCTATAAGATATATAGAAGAAACATAGGCAGACCCGCTACAACATTGAAGCTAAAGGTATCTTCAGAGACAAAGCACCACTGACAAAGCAAATGGAAGCAAAGATAAACATATGGGATTATATGAAACTGAAAGCTTCTGCACCTCAAAAGACGGTGACCAAGATACAAAGACACCCCACAGAATGTTATTTTTATATTTTGGAAGCAGGATGTTGGGGGAGCCACTCCTCAACAGTGCTCAGGGGCTACTCCTGCCTCTGTGCTCAGGCTTCCCTTCCTACTTAGCGAACTGCACATGCTAGGAACCAAACCAGGAGCTCCACCTGTGAAACAAGTGCCCACTAGACCACCACGTCCAGTGGTAGAAAATTGATACTCAACTGTTAATCCAGTCTGTTCTTAACAGTTAACTTTTGGTCCAGAATTATATTCTATTATTATCCAATATACTATGTATATCATTTTGCCAATAGTCATGAGCTTAAAGAGGAACCCTAACATATATGGCCTTGCCCAGAAATACAGAACTTTAGTGAGTCATAGCCCTTGCCTTCTCTGGTTTTGGTTTGCTTTACTCTGAAAATGATATGTGTTATAAATTACAGGATTCATATTTTTTCCATTTTAATCCATTTAAGAGGATAAAGTTTGTAGGATTACCACATAGTCTCCTTAAAGGAAGTAGATTATGTCATCTGCAAGAAACACACCAAGGGTGCCTGCATGTATAACATGTTGAATCACAAGTTATAAAAGTCTTGATATGTCATGGTTTGGGGAAATTTTGTCTCCATTTCAGTGAATAGTTTAATGTCTATATCAGTAAATGAAATTACTACTTGAATTCTTTCTAGATGAAACCTGCCCTAAAGAAATGCATTCTCAACACTAACCTCAAAGCATTCAGCATGTTATCAACTTTATCAGTGTCCTGTAGCTCTGTACCATACGTGTGTCCCAAGGAAACAAGCTTCCTCCACTGGAAGCCCTTCCATAGAACTTGCTTCACTTTCTGGCCTAGGTTGGATTGTCCTAGACACCCTGCCTTGTACTTCTGTGAATCACTGTCGATTTATGTAAGAAATGTCCGAAAATAGTCTTAAATCCCTTGGCAGATGTGACCCTCCCATCCACCTAGGAAAAATAGAATTCTCTGAATACAGTGGTGTCCATAAAATGACCCAAAATCAAATTCCTCAATGTCTGGCAGTATCCCTGGAATTTTACGGTATGTGTTTCTCTGGAGTAAGTCAGGCTTACACTGATTGTTGTTTTTCTTGCCTATTTGTCAGTGTTGAAGTCCCTCTAGCTTTCCCTTGGAGCTGTTGAGGCTGCCTGGTTTGCTGTTTTCCAGCAGATGGCCTGGCAAGACACTTAGGTGACAAAGAACATGCCAATTCCTTCCTACCCAGAAATTTCATAGACTGTTTTCTTAGAGTTCATTATAGGCATCTTGCAACTTAGGCAGCATGATTCGGAGGTATGACTGGACGGGCTCTTTCACTTTTTTCCATCGCTTTTAGTACTTGTTCTTTTATTATTTTTTTAAAGTAATAGTTTAAGCAATATGATTACAACGGCATTAACGTTTATGGTATTGTACCTGACTTCCCAACGTGTCTAAGACCCACTGTCCTGTGTCATCTCAAGTCTGTCTCTTCATTGTCTGCCCCACCCCACACCACCTCCCACTCCCTGATACCCCACTGTTTGGCCATCTTAGTTTTGTAACATAAGAGCAAGGAGTTGTCATTGTTTGATATTATCTATTCCCTTGTTTTGTATTCCACAGACCAGTGAGATCATCCTGTCTTTGTTTTTTCTCCCTCTGACTTATTTCACTTAATAAGATACACTAGCTCCATCCACATTGTAGCAGATTGTGTGATTTCATCTGATGAATATCCATTCATCTGTCATTTGACATTGGGTTATTTCTGTAACCTGGTTATTATAGTACTTATTCTTAAGGGGCTAGTCTCACTTTTAAAGGATTGTGTCATATGTTTGTCTATAGGAAAACGTTTTGATGAAAGTAATGTACCAAACACATAGGAATTTGCTTTCCATATCTCTTCTGAAGTTTCTCTTATTCTTAAACAGTATATACACACACACACACACATCCCTACCTATGCACACATTTCAAAGTGAGGAATGGTATTCAGAATAGTCATTCCACCACCCTGTGAAGCTCAGGGGCTACTTCTGGCCTTGCCAAGGGAACCTTATGTAGCACCAAGGAATAAACAGGGTTAGCCATATATAAGGCAAGTACCTATCTCTCTGAGCCCAGTGTTTTTATAATTAATATATCTCCACATGTAAGTTCCATTGCTTTAAAAAATCAGACTATAAGGGCCAGAGCGATAGCACAGCGGGTAGGGAATTTGCCTCGCAAGCAGCAGCGGACCTGGATTCAATCCCGGCATCCCATATGGACCCCCAAGCACCACCAGGAGTAATTCCTGAGTGCAGAGCCAGGAATAACCCATGAGCATCATTGGAAGTGGCCCCAAAAGACCAAAAACATCAGACTATAATCATACTTTTTGATATAGATGTCTTAAATTATCAATTATCAACTGGATTTCTTAAAATCCAGTTCTAAAATCTTCTTGTTTTTCTCATTTCCCATGGAAAGTATAGACAGGATGTTGAAAAGATCTCCAGACAGTATCCTTGGCCTTTGGGCAAATTTGTTTTTAAACCTTTCTAATGAGAGAATCATAAGATATTTGATTTTTTATAAATAAAATGTAAAATTTGTTTTACATCGGTTTTTCAAGTACTCTGTAGCAACAGTGGGCTACCATATTTAACACTGGTAGTATAAATGTTTTTATCAACATAGAAAAATTTATTGTTTGTGGTGACATACAATTTTTACATTCAATAGCATACCTTAATTTACTGATTTTCTCTTACATTATCTCTTGATGAGTTGAAAAGTAGAATAAAGTTTACAAAGTGCTCATTTATTCTCTAAATTCCCTAGCTATCTGCAGTCTAATTTTTTTTGAGGAGAAAGTTGTTTTCACCCATTTTCAGAGCATGATTATGTTTGGATTCACATCAGTTATCATGCCTTGGTGTTAAATTTTTGAGACATGCTAAAGTTGAGAAAACTGTTCTTGTAGACAGCATGAATGGCAGAAAGGTCTATTTAGTTCAAATCTCTTTATTGTCATAAACTGGTAGTTTTTACAGAAATGAACTAGGGTGGACAGAAGACAATGAAAAGTTATATTGAAGTCATTCCAGGTAGCCATTTCACTTGCAAAGCCTTACATTACCTGTCTACCTTTGTTAATTCTAACATCCAACATGAAATATATTCACAAGGAGTGTTCTAAAACATTTAGCAACTAGAGTCCTATAGCCCCCATCGACCACCAGGATATTTCAAAGAGGCACAGGAAGCAAACAAGAAAGATGGCCATGGTCAGCAAAAGGTTGAGAACCAGTGCAATAAAATATTATGTGCATATTGGTCCCTAATTCCATTCACAAGTTGCCTGCTCCACTGTAAGGAACTGGGCAGCATGGCCAAATCTCTGGCTTAGTAGGCCCTTGTACTGCACATGGTACCTAACCTACAAGTACATTTTCTTATAAGTCTCATCTGAACGGATAGATGAATTTGTGGTCTGTTTTGAAAATCACTTGAGACCAAGCTCCTGCTTGAAGCAGACATGTAACTAAGCTCTGTTTTTACTGTGTTGTAATATCTAATGAACTGACTTCTAGAATTGGACTTCCTGTAGGGTTATTAGTCCTATTGATGAATCTGTGCTAAGCAAAGTTAAGGACCAGTGAGCAGAGTCTGACACCAAGGAAAGCTAACATGTCTCTTATTTTCTTAGAATTTAAATAATTAGTAAGTCCATTTCTTATAAAAAGATGGGTTAGGAAATTTCATAATACCATACTAAAATTAGAATGACTCCAGGAAATAAGCAACTGCTAGTGGCTATGTGAATAACATACATTTCTAAAATCCAGGGTATATACCATATGCTTCATATTAATTTTTCAAAGGAGTGGTATTTCTTTGAAAATCGAGCAGGTGGATTGGTCTCTTCTGTGACATAGCTGGGACAGCTGAGCAGTGATCCTCTTAGTCTCCGATGAGATTCACTTATCCAACCTTGGTAGGTCCCTATTCTTTGTCTAAATGCTCTTCTGCACCAGAATTCTGAAAGTAGAATCCAGTTCAGATCCTTTCCTTTTATTTTCCTTTGGAAAAAAAAAAAGTTACAATTTCAATTTGTCTCTTTCACAACTCAGTGGATGTTGTCTCCTCCACAACTCTAAATGAAAACTAATCAGCTAAATTGCTGCATTGTTTTACAGCCGTAGCCCAGGGGTAGCCTAAAGATGTACCTTAATGGCTTAAGGAACATTCTCTGTCACACCACCCCTGGTGTTGGGCATGAGAAGCTAATGATGCCTCAATTCTTCGGTTTCAGATAACAATCGACAGAGACAGTGGTGAAGATGTGAGTTCCCCCAAACACGGGAAGGAGGACCCAGACAACATGCCCCACATGGGTGGCAATACCTGGGCTGGAGGAACAGGTGAGTGATGCTGGCAGTCTCCTGGGTTGGGCTACCCCAGGCTTCACAGACCCATGTCGAGGAAAGGATGCAAGGTTTAATTGTCTCACATAGTTGTCATGAGTTTAAATGAGATTCAGATTGTAACCTCCTGAGCTTAAAGCCTAGCATGGGGAATGCATTCATTTGAACTGTTAATCCCCTCTCTTAAATTCCACGGCCTTGGAAACTTGCCAGAAATCTCTAGCAAATTCTTTACCAGCTGGCTTCCAAAAGTTGGTCCTTGTCTCGCACAGCTCCCAAGTGCGTATGTTGAGGATGCAGGATTTTGAGATAAGAGTGTTGGTTGCAGCTTGAACCCATGGCGGTGATTCGTTCCTTCCTCTTGGCCGCCTGAGGAGAGCATTGTTCCGTAACTGCTGCCTTCCTCTTTCCTCTGAGACAGCTGGAACAGACACATCTGCGGGGCTGCAGGAATCGAGCCAGACGGTGTGTGCACTGTCTGATCTTATCTCAGCTGTGAGGGGCCCTGGCACAAACTCTGCCTTTCACCTTCCTTAGGATGGTCTGTGCCTCTTGGCCTTGACAGCCTGTGGAGGAAATGGGTTTTGTGCTGGGACAATGTGCTGTCAAATAGGCTGTGAACTTCTTGCCTGCTCTGTTTATTCATCAAACGTCAGCTTTAAAGAAAGGGTATTTTTAGGACTGTCCTTTGATCTGGAAATTAGGGTCAAGCAAAACCCAATTCCTATGGAATGCACTGTGGAATGAGCTGGCCAGGTGTGGGTCCCCCAGCACTAGGTCACTGTTAGATTGGAAGCCGTTGTTCTTCCTGAATCTTCTGGCACGTGTATCTGTCCTGACTGGAGACCCTGTTTTTATTTCCCCCATCTTTACTTTTCAACTTATCAGTGCTCCTTAGCTGCGCTTTTTTCTTTTCCTCTCTGTCATTCCTCTCCCTCAGAATTTGGTACATTGAACTTAGCTTTGTATCAACAAGTCATCTGACTCCTTTTTCATCACAAAGCTCCTCCCTTGCCTTGCCTTCTTCTCATCTTACATAGTCATTTTTAGCAGGGCCAAGATTAGCTTCAGGTTTATGCCTTGAATGGTTGAACGACCAGCAAACATTTCATTCAAGTAGTACCAATTAAGGTTCTCGGAAGTGGAGACCATGCAGAACTGTCTTCTCTCCCCCATTCGCTTGATCCATCTGACATCACTCAGTCTTCAGCATCTTGGGTCATCTTGTACTTTGACCAGAATGATGAGTCGTGATGTCATCTCAGCACGTAGGAAGTTTTGGACTGTAATTCATGATCCACCCATACTTCGAGACAACATCCTGTAGGGACAAAACCAAGTCAAGAATCAGCTTTTCTACTTATATAGTTCATTACCATTGTCCACTTACTAGTTCGCTTGAATGTGATAGGCAGGAGTCACACCCCATCTAAGAAGGGATTTTCCACCACCACTTTGTAAATAAAAATAAAATAAGAGGCACTCAAATTAAAAGGCAAAAGTACTATGATTAATAGCCTCTTCTCATGGTATTTACCAAAAGGAAATGATCTGCCTAGACTTTCTTAGAGAAGCCTTGCATGCTGAGATTTATTACACTAAATAAGGAGCCAAGGGAGCAAAGAAAAATGTAGCCGAATTTAACCAACTTTTTGAACTTTATGCTTTATGAACTTAGAGAAGTGACCTCATTTTATGTGACTGGTAGTTGACTAAGTAATAGTCAGAGTACTATTAGTAAGAGTACTAATAGGAGACACTCTTTCATCTGTCTCTTATTTTGTGCCAGATCCTATTCTAAGCATTTTGGTCTCATGATACTCCCATGAAGTAAATATTAGTATCCTCATTTTACAGATGAAGAAACTGAAGTTCTTTAAGGAACTTTCCCAGGGATACATGGTAGTGGCAGTGGAATCAGGAATCAAACTCAGGCAGTCTGGATTAACTATACTAATAATGCTTTATCATATCATCATAGTGTACTAATTCATACCATCTACCATATTAGTCTGCACTGTACGGCACATTCTGCTACTTCACTAATTTGGGCTTGTCCTCTAAATCTCCAAGTTATTTATGAATGAACAAGATAAACTGATAGCTAATAATTTAATCATTATAAAGCATCAGAAATTGGGAGTCCAGATGCCAAATCATACATTTGTGGGTTAATGTAGTATTTTAAAATCTTTTAAGTCTGGGTATATTTAGACAAGGCAAGTAAGGCCTCTCCTTAGCCAAATCTGTCATCACTTTTTAAAATATTGCCTACCTTGTCCATATTTACAACATAAATGGCTTGTATAACAGTACATAATATGTGTTTATCTGCCTACAAACTTGGGATTATATTGAAAAAGTGCTCAGATCTAATAGCGTTTATCATATATTCTAAGTCTGAGGTCAAAGTGCTGTAAGTGGTTTCTGATCGTGCCTAAAGCACTACTATGAGCAGGTTCTTGCTCTCTGAATCATTTTCATCATTTGCAAAACAGAGGAAATATATCCTTGGCTTTCTCTCATAAAAAAGAAAGAAAACATGATTGAAGAAGAATATTGTTCATTTATTTAACAAACATATACTAAATAAATGAGTATATGAGACTCAAAAGCGTGGGGGCAGAGCTGCTACCAGCTCTCCCTGTGCCCAGCCATTCACAAGGCACCCAGGAGGGATGGTGGGTTCTAGCCCTGGCCCGCCACCCCAGCAGAGCCTCACAAGACACCAGACGACCCCCCCACTCCTGAAGGGCCACCATTTTCCACATCCAGACTTCCCTCTCGTCAGAACTCCACCCATCAGAAGAGCCTATTACAGCCCACCTCACGTGGCCACATGTGGCCATGCAGTTCATCAATAAATGCTGGAGATCAGAGGTGACTACAAGAGTATGCCATCCGCACGGCAGAGCCTGGCAAGCTACCCATGTTGTATTTGATATGCCAAATACCAGTAATAATTATACACCTCATTCTCATGACCTGATGGAATGGTTTGAGGCTCTTTTCTGGAGCAAGCAGATGCCCTTGGGATCTACAAGCATGAGACAGGACATATGGAGATGTTACTGGTGCCCTCTTGAGCAAATCGATGATGAACAGGGAAGACAGTGATACAGTGAATACTAAGTAGCCTCTCAAGCTATATAAGCTATCCCAACCATCATATCGCTGATGAGAAAAGAAAATTAATGACCAGTTGTACAAGAATGCTGATCCCCATGAGGTAGAGTTGTCAAAACAGGTGTCAGTGGAACTTGGACTGAGCCATGAAATAAAGGGAGAGTTTGGCTGGATGGTAAAGAGGGCAAGCATCCTAAACTGAGAGTCCGCTTTGTTTATTTCAAGAAAGGCTCTCTGAATATTTAATTTCTGAGCCTCTCCGCAGAGCCCATAGTATGCTCAGGTAAACTCTCTATCAAGAGAAGTCTGTCCAGTGTGATCTTAGATTTGGGCCCACCCCATATCATTAAACTGACTCCCAGGAGCTCTATTTGCCCATATCCTCTTGCTGGTTTTATGCTGCTACTCAGCAATAGTCTATTTATTCTCTGTGCTCTCTTAGGATTCCAGCCCTCTGTCTTTCAGATTCATCTGGATATAAAAGTCCTCATTCTTTTTATGCTTCTTTCCAAGGGACCAAAGGGTAGTGTAGGGCTAAGACCAGTGCCTTGCATGCAGCTGACTCAAGTTCCTTCCCGGTACTATATCTGGTTCCTCAAGCGCTATCCAGAGTCGCCCTAAGCACAAAGTCAGAAATAAGCCCTGAGCACTTTGCTGAATGTGACCCAAACCTCTCTCACCCCCCCAACATCACCACCACCACTGTGCCCCCACTTAAAGGCTTTTTCCAGCAGCACATGTTCCCTCTTGTCTCTGCTTGCTTAGAGAGGATTTTGGGAGTCAAGAACTCAGCTCACCGTCGTCACAAGCTGAATTCTGCAAGCAAGCAGAGTTCATAATTTAGAAGTCTATCAAAGTAGGCTGGTACCAAAGTCCAGTCTGTAAGCAATAGAGCAAGTGCTTCATAATGTTGTATGATTTAATCATTCCCTGGTATGCCTTCCCAATAGGAGAATCAGAGAGAGCTGGAGTATCACTCAGCATTTCCAAGATCTTAAGAAGTATGTCAGCCAAATTTGCAGTGACCCAAGCCAAGCCTGGGTGCTGCAAATAAGAGAAAAAATCTATGTCGAGCTACATTCAAGGGTATCTGGAACATCCTATGATCAGACTTCTATTTCACCTTCCTTTTCAGTGGTTCACTTCGTGAGGTCTATAGTGATGGTTTGATTTTAGCCTCCAAACTGTTGGTCACATTCAGCTGGGAGTATTGAAGAGATAATCCTAGTGAAGCAAGATGTAAACATTTTCCTACAAGCATTGTATAAGTACCAATTATATTTGTGCCTTGCAGCTTTAAAAGGTGAATTATTTGTCAAGTAAAATTAATATGCCTCATGCTTTCAAAGCCAAGACCTGACTGTTGTGAGCTGGTTCAGACTTACCAGGTATGTTTTCATGGTTTCCGCCTAGGGGGAAGAGACACCGCTGGTCTCGGTGGCAAAGGCGGTCCTTACCGGCTGGACGCTGGCCACACCGTGTACCAGGTATCACAGGTTGAGAAAGACGCAATTCCTGAGGAGGTGAAACGAGCTGCGAGAGAGATGGGTCAGAAAGCGTTCCAGCAGAGGTGAGTGTCGGGAGCCTCTAGAGTAGTGTTGTCTGTGGTGATGAAATCTGCTCCTTAGGGGCCCTGAGATGATCCAGTTTGTCAGTGTCTCTACCTCCTGCAGCAGAAAAAGTATGTATGAAAAAAAATTCAAACACTGAAATCCATAAGAAGTGGGGTTCCAAAATTCAAAAATATGTATGAAAAAAATTTCATACACTGAAATCCATAAGCAACCCTCACACGAGTGGAAACAGTCAAGTGAGCACAGAATAAATCCACCATTTTTCTACTCATGTGGATAGATAGATAGATAGATAGATAGATAGATAGATAGATAGATAGATAGATAGATAGATAGATAGATAGATAGATAGATAGATAGATGATAGATAGAGACAGACAGACAGATAGATAAAACTGTTATAGTTAAATTAATGTATTTATAATTTATAATGTATTTATAATGGTGATAAAGTTTACAATCTGGGTGTACACAATTACCTCCCCTCACTCCCACCAAAGTGCCCAAGATTCCAGTCTCTGCCCCTCCCCCAGTCTGGTGTTCTCAGTTTGTCTACTCAGCGTCTTTGAAATATATGAAAGACACATGACTATGTAGACATAATATATGTAATCACATGAATAAAGAGAATTTAAATCCGGGGCCAGAGTGATAGTACAAGAAATGGAGGATTTGCCTTGCACATGGTAACCCAGGTTCAATTCCTGGCATCCTATATATTCCCGTGAACCCACCAGGGTGACCCCTAATCATAGAGCCAGGAGTAAGCCAGGAGCATCCCCTAATGGAAAAGGAGGAGAGAGAGAGAGAGAGAGAGAGAGAGAGAGAGAGAGAGAGAGAAGATTAAATCCCTGCTTCCACCTCTGTTCCTAGGACACTAGGTGAATCAGCTAATTCCAGATAATTATCCCCTTAGAAATCTTTTAGGTTCGCATGGAGACAGGACTAACTTTGCATACAAGCACACTGTTAAGTACTGTGCTCTGGCAGTCCAGATTATGTGCCCTCTGGCAGTACAGAGAAAAACAAGTGGGCCCCTGTAAGCTGGGGCTTGAGTGCAATTAGAATTTGACTTTGCAAGAAGGGAAAACTGCACAGCGACATGAGGGGTCACGTGAGCATAGTATCCCTGGCAGAGAGAGCCAACTTTCTCACTGGGGTTACAGTAGCAGTTGGCACGATGAAGCATGAGTTTGAATGGTAAGGCGCTGACCATGGGTAGAGGACTTGCACCCAGGCCCTCAAGTCTGTGGTTTTCAAACAATCCAGATCCATTGCGAGTCATTTTGATTAGAACCAGCTCAGAAATGAGAGGAATCTAGGCGATGCTTTTACTGGGCATCTTTAGCTAAAAGTAAAAATTCCCACAGGCAAAGCAGTATCTCCTTCAGGATTGAGGGGATTGGGTGTGGTTTGGGAAGCAAGTTTGCATTCTTGTGCTCAGTGAGAATGGCTGGGTGCAGTTAGGCCAAAAGCGGGCTCCAGTGTATGTGAGTTATGAAATTCCTCCCACACAGAACATCTGGTATTACATTACAGGTTGTGCTTACACAACCTGCAAGTAAACAGTCCAGAACAATGGGAACAAAAAAAAATGGTCTCTCCTTCCTCGTCCTCAGGGAAGCCTGAGAGCCTTGGGACACCCATGTGCCTGGGGCAGGTAAATAAGGCACAAACGTTAGTCTCCTCCCTGCTACAGGATTTCCTTCTCTCTGGCAACCTGGAGCTGTCAATACTGATTCTCGCTGCCTGAATCCGTGCTAGAGAGAGGTGACTTCCCTCTCCCTTTCTCTTGGATTATAAAGACATATATATGTATATAAGCCTATCACAGCCCGGCTCACGTGGCGCAAGCGGTTCATCAATAAATGCTGGATTTTGAGATGACTACAAGAGTATGCTACCGAACAGCAGAGCCTGGCAAGCTACCCGTGTCATATTTGATATGCCAGATACCAGTAACAATTATAGACCTCATTCCCATGACCTGATGGAATGGTTTGAGGCTCTTTATGTTCCTGGAGCAAGCAGGTGCCCTTGGGCTCTACTTGCATGAGACAGGTCATATGGAGATGTTACTGGTGCCGCTCGAGCCAATCGATGATGAACGGGAAGACAGTGATACAGTGATAAGCATATTTATATAAAAGTATATGTATAAAGGTGCTTTTATATGATGTACTTCTATATAAATAAAGGCAGTTTAAACTTTTCCAGAAAAAAAGGTGAAAATACTCTACAGAAAGGTTTCACTCAGATTTAGACACTGCAAAAAATAAGAACATTACAGTTGTGTGTTGTGTGCCTCTACACCATGCATATGTCATCCTCCTGTCTCTGATGAGTTCAGTTCCTACTGTTTGGGCCAAGCTCAAAACCTCATGGTTAATGTCAGAGTTTTGCATAAATCGACAAATGCTTAGCATACTCTGACACACCAACAGTTCATGTAGAATCAGGAAAGTCTTTAAAAGTAGTCTCTGTTCACCAGTATGTATAGACTTCCTTTTCCATAATAGGAATTGGGTTCTGTTAAGGACCAGTGAGCCCTGGAAAAGAAGTTGTGAGGTATCTGCGATAATAAAACAACTATAGTGACTGTAAGACAAAAATGGGTGCAGGTACAAAAAGAATCCATGAAAAAGTATACAGAAGAAAGAGTTTCTAAGAAAAGGGAAGCGATAAGGTAGTTGAAGACCAAGGAGGTGGGCCAGAATTTGATAAAGGAGTCTGGGGATGTGACACAAAGTGGAACACTGCCTTACATGTGTGAGGCCCTGAGTTCAGTCCCTAATAGCTTGCACACAATAGATTGTCACTTCTCTTCTCATTCATCAATTTTCTCAGGGTGGGGGGCAGTAATGTCTCCATTCATTGGGAATGAGATCCATTATTGTTACTGTTTTGGGCATATTCAACACCATGGGTAGCTTGCCAGGCTCTGCCATGGTTCTGGGTTCATCCCAGGGTTCCCAGTCTTTTTCTATGTTAGACCATCAACCATTCAGGGCCCATGGAGCAGAGCCCTGGGTGTAAACAAGCCTCACTCCTGTCTGTCACCTTCCAATGCAGCCAGGCACTATAGCCACACCTGCAACACCTCAAGGGGCAGGGCACAATAGATTAACTTAATAAAAGTTTGATGAAGGAAAAAAAAATCATTTCAGAGCTGCTACTTGCTCTACCTGTGCCCAGCCGCTCACAAGGTGCCCAGGAGGGATAGCGGGTTCTAGCCCTGGCCCGCCACCCCAGCAGAGCCTTGCAACAAGCCAGACAACCCCCCACTCCATGAGGGCCTCCATTTTCCACATCCGGACTTCTCTCTCGTCAGAACTCCAGCCATGCAGTTCATCAATAAATGCTGGACTTAGAGATGACTACAAGAATATGCTAACTGCACAGCAGAGCCTGGCAAGCTACCCGTGTTGTATTTGATATGCCAAATACCAGTAACAATTATAGACCTCATTCTGGAATGGATTGAGGCTCTTTATGTTCTGGAGTAAGCAGATGCCCTTGGGCTCTACTAACATAAGACAGGCCATATGGAGATGTTACTGGGGCCCGCTCGAGCAAATCAATGATGAACGGGAAGACAGTGAAGGAAAAAAGAAAAAAATGCATGAGGCTCTGAGAAAGAACAGTAAAACAGAAGAAAGAATAGCCCTCTACTTCCATGCAGTAAATACACCCATTTGATTCTTAGTCAATTTACTACTGCTAAAGAATTTTCTTTCACTTTTTGTTATGAAACTTTTAAATGTAAAAAAAGTTTGTTTATTTTAAATACAAATAATTATTCATATGGTCCTGTTTCCCCAATTTCAAAAAAGAAGCTAGTTCAAGATGCATTTCCTTTTTACCACAACGATATCAAATGTCCTCCAAAACATAAGCTCTCTTTAAAAGATCAGAACCCACAATACTATTGTAATTCTCTAAAAAAAAAAAAAAACATTAATTCCGCACTTTCACCAAATACCTTTAAAGGCTTTTTTTCTGCTCTAGATATGTATACAGTGAGGTTAGGTACCCATACTTATGCTTTTATAACACTTTGTTTCTTTTCATCATAGTTCTTATCACTTTTCCAATATGTCTTTAATTGCATCAGTAGTCTATTGTTTGTCTCCTCTCTAAGTTCTTTATGGAATTTTATTTGCTCCTTAATATATTCCCAGTATCTAAGCCCAGAACCTGGTTCATAGGAAACATGCACATAGATTTATAGGATGAATAATACACATGTACATGTAGTGGTAGTACCTTTTACTGTTTAGATATTGACTAAAACCGTTCTCCCAGACAGACCTATCCATCAGACTTGAGGTCTACCATAGGGCTTTAAAGAGTTGAATACAGCATTAATATCACATTTTGTTGTTGTTGTTGTTGTTGAGTAAGCCTTGAGTACAGCTGAGTATGGCCACATTTGTGTGGCCATACTCAGCTGTGCTCAAGGCTTACTCCTGGCTTTGCACTAAGGAATCACTCCTGGTGGGGCTTGGTATGGTGTGCTAGAGATAGAATTCATGTTGGTCACATGCAAGGCAAGAGCCCTACATACTGTACTATTGCTCTGGTCTTTTTTTTTCCTTTTTTTTAATTTTTTTACAATTAAAAAGAAATACAATTAAAAAGTTCATATTTGGGTTTTGGTCGTACAGTGTTCCAGCATCCATCCCTCCACCAGTGCCCATCTCCCACCACCAACGTCCCCGGTTCCCTCCCCCTCCCCCAGCCCTCCTCCATGGCAGGTTCCTTATTTATTTCCCTTTCTCTCTCTCTCTTTTCCTTCCCTTCCAGACTATGGATTACAGAACATACATTAAAGGGTTGTCATGTGTATCCTTTTGCCTCTATTTAATGCTCAGTTCTAGGTTGGCATTAGTACCCTCGACAATTATTAGCACACTGTTCCATTTTCTGTCTTACCTAACCTCTGACTCCCACACGTTTGGGATAATTTCCACCTTTGACAAGACCTCCTGATATATGTTTCACTTGACCTTGGATATTGGTATCATAATATGTACATATATATTTATGTTATGCAAATAAATGCAGTCATACTGTATCTGTCTCTCTCCTTCTGGCTAATTTCACTCAACATAATCTTCTCCATGTCCATCCATTTATAGGCAAATTTTATAACTTCATTTTTCCTAACAGCTACATAGTATTCCATTGTGTAGATTTACCATAGTTTCTTTAACCAGTCATCAATTTTCAGGCACTCTGGTTGCTTCCAGATTCTGGCTATTGTGAATAATGCTGCTATGAGCATAAAAGTAGGGATGGTGTTTCTGCTGTGTATTTTTGGTTTCCCAGAGTAGATTCCCAGGAGTGGTATGGCTGGGTCAAATGGGAGTTCAATTTCTAGTCTTTGGAGGAATGTCCATATTGTTTCCCAGAAAGGCTGTACCAGCCGGCATTCCCACCGACAATGGATGAATGTCCCCTTTTCCCCACATCCACGCCAGCACTTGTTGTTCTTGCACTTTTGAATATGTGCTAGTCTCTGTGGTGTAAAGTGATATCTCATTGTTGTTTTTATTTGCATCTCTCTGATGATTAGTGATGATGAGCATTTTTTCATATGTTTTTTGGCCATTTGAATTTCTTTCTTGCAAAAGTTTCTGTGCATTTCTTCTCCCCCATTTTTTGATGGGGTTGCTTTGTTTTCTTCTTGTAAAGTTCTACCAGTGCCTGATATATCCTGGATATTAACCCCTTATCAGTTGGGTATTGGGTGAATATTCTTTCCCATTCTGTGGACTGCCCTTTGTATCTTAGTCACTGTTGCTTTTGAGGTGCAGAAGCTTTATAGTTTCATGTAGTCCTATATGTTTATCTTTTCTTCTAGCTGCTTTGTTAGTGATGTTTCACCTTTGAAGATGCCTTTAGCTTCAATGTCATGGAGGGTTTTTCCTATATTTTCTTCAATGTACTTTATGGATTCAAGTCTGATATTGAGATCTTTAATCCATTTTGATCTGATTTTTGTGCATGGTGTTAGACACAGGTCCAAATTCATTTTTTTACATGTCACTGCCCAGTTTTCCAAACACCACTTGTTGAAGAGGCTTTCCTTACTCCATTTGGACTCGTTGCACCTTTATCAAAGATTAAATGATCATGTGTTTGAGGTTGGGTCTCAGGATACTCAATTCTATTCCATAGGTCCACAGGACTGTTTTTATTCCAATACCACGCTGTTTTAATTACTACTGCCTTGTAGTACAGTTTGAAGTTGGGAAAGGAGATGCCTCCCATCTTCTTTTTCCCGAGGATTGCTTTAGCTATCCTTGGAGGTTTATTGTTCCATACAAATTTCTGGAGCGTTTGGTCAATTTCTTTGAGGAATGTCATGGGTATCCTTATAGGGACTGCATTGAATCTGTACAGAGCTCTAGGGAGTATTACCATTTTGACAATGTTGATTCTCCCCATCCATGATATTGCTCTGGTCTTAGCATCACATTTATTTGTTCCTGGATTTTAGCTAGTTACCAGATCCTGTATGCAAGGATTTTATTGATTAGGAAGACTAACCAATAACCAAACATAAGTATAAGGTGGAACAGAACATCAAACCAATAAAATATGCATGGACTAGATGGTGCGGTGAGTGCTTTCATACACTTAGGAAAGTGGTTAAGGTAGGCATCAGCTATGAAAATTGTACCCACCACCATTTGCAAAATTAATCAACCTCGCACAGTGGATCTCATGTTTTCTTATAATTGGTCCAGAATTATAGTACTTAAGTCTAGCCTATAAGAAAAAGTAAAATGAGAACTAAAATTCCCAGACTCTGGCGTAATAATAAATATACCCTTTAAGAGTATGCTCTGCCAACAAAGTGCAGTTAGTCCATTTAGATTACTAGGATATGAAGCAGCTGTGCCCTGCAGTTTGATCCAGGCTGAAAGCAGCAGAAACATGTATTTTTTCAGCTCGTTTTGTGAGCTTAAGCGTATTAGCTCTGGCAAGTTTTTCCACCCAGAGGCTAAAATTTTCAATTTTTTCCCCTCTGCTCTGCTTTTGTTCTTTATATTTCAGAATGTTATCAGCTTTGAACACCTTGTAGGTGATCCTTCTGAAAGCACAAACTGGAATATGTTTTCAGACTTCTTCATAATTAAAAAAGCATGTAGTGAGGTTGGTGACTAACTGTGATCATGCCAGAGATAGCCTTCTGTCACAAGCTAGTTGTAATCTCTCTAAAATGTCCAGTCTGCTTGAGATGTCATCATGTGCCTGACTCCTTCCTTGATGTGTGTGTGTGTGTGTGTGTGCATGAGCATGTTTGCATGGAGGCCTATATATTTCCCTCTTCAAAGGATAAGCTATGTCTGCCTATTTTTTTCTTCATCTCCTTTCTTAGAGAAAATTCATATTGCCTTCCTAGGTATAGAAGAGGTAGAGCATAACCTGTGATGTTCATTGTGCCAGTCTTCTGTCACTTTGATCTTTGAGATACATAACTTAGTCTGATGAGAATTTATAGGTAGGTTTAGGAAGCTGCCAAAACTAAGCATGAGACCATAAGGTAGTGTCCAAAGGACATGTCCTTTACATACATTCCTGTTTTTTTAACATTTTATTATACCACCGTGAGATATACAATTACAACGTTGTTCACGCTTGGGGGTTTCGGTCACACAGTGTTCCAGCACCCCGTCCTCCACCAGTGCCCCTCAACCACCACCCATGTCCCAATTCCCTCCCCCTCCCACATCCTGCCTAAGTGGCAGGTTCTTTATCTCCTCTCTCTCTCCCCCTCTCTCCTCCTTCTCCCACACATTGTGGGTTGTACTACATACACTTAGAAGCCATCATTTGCATTTTTTGTCTGTAGTTAATGCTCAGTTCTATGTTGGTATCAGACCTTTAGACATTTATTCACACATGTTCCCTTCTCTATCTAATCAAACCTCTGACTCCCACACGCTTGTGGTAATTTCCACTTTTGGTAAGATCACCTGGTATATTTATATCATGCAAATAAATGCAGTAATTCTATGTCTCTCTCTTTCCTTCTGACTAATTTCACTAAAAAATGATTTTTTCCATGTCCATCCATTTATAGGAAAATTTCATAACTTCATTTTTTTCTGACAGCTGCATAGTATTCCATTGTGTAGATGTACCACAATTTCTTTATCCAGTCATCAGTTCTCGGGCATACTGGTTGTTTCCAGGTTCTGGCTATTGTGAATAGTGCTGCTATGAAAATAAAAGTGCGGATTGTGTTTCCGCTGTGTGTTTTGGCTTCCCAGAGTAGATTCCCAGGAGTGGTATGGCTGGGTCAAAGGGGAGCTCAATTTCTAGTCTTTGGAGGAATGTCCATATTGTTTTCCAGAAAGGTTGTACAAGTCGACATTCCCACCAACAGTGTATGAGAGTCCCCTTTTCCGCCATCCACGCCAGCACTTGTTGCTTTTACCCTTTTGGATATGGGCCATTCTCTGTGGTGTGAGGTGATATCTCATTGTTGTTTTGATTTGCATCTCTCTGATGATTAGTGATGATGAGCATTTTTTCATATGCCTTTTGGCCATTCGGATTTCTTTCTTGCAGAAGTTTCTGTGCATTTCTTCTCCCCATTTTTTGATGGGGTTGCTTTGTTTTCTTCTTGTAAAGTTCTACCAGTGCCTGATATATCCTGGATATTAATCCCTTATCAGATGGGTATTGGATGAATATTCTTTCCCATTCTGTGGACTGCCTTTGTATCTTAGTCACTGTTTCTTTCGAGGTGCAGAAGCTCTTCAGTTTCATGTAGTCCCATATATTTATATTTTCTTCTAGTTGCTTTGTTAATGGTGTTTCATCTTTGAAGATGTCTTTAGCTTCAATGTCGTGGAGGAATTTTCCTATATTTTCTTCAACGTACTTTATGGAATCAGGTCTGATATTGAGATCTTTAATCCATTTTGATCTGATTTTTGTGCAAGGTGTTAGACACAGGTCCAAATTCATTTTTTTACATACATTCCTTTTTATCAGAACAGAGAATACCTTCTATTTAGGAAACCTTGATGTAGCTGTTACCTCAGGGGAAAAAAAGCATATTATTTACCTTTTAGATATTACTTTTGATTGTATATTTCAAAATTCTGTTTAAAGCATTTATCTACGACTACTGGGTGCTGAAACTTGTGCTAAATACTGGAGATTCAAATAAAATTCAGACTTGTGGGGTGGGCAGAGAGATATAAAAGTTAAGGCAATTCCCAACCCCAGTTCAAATCCTTAATGTTATATATGGTACCTAGAGCTCTTCCAAAGATCAATCCTAACTACAGAGTAAGCCCTGAGCCTAGCTACATATGACCCCAAAACAAAACAGGACATTTCCTTCTTCCACAGGGGATGAAAAAGAAAATGTCACAGTCTGTCATATGGGCTGGGATTTTAATCAAATGTTGGGTTCAGTTATACATACATACACATATATATATGTGTGTGTGTGTGTGTATATATGTATATATATATATATATATATGTGTGTGTGTGTGTGTGTGTGTGCGGGCATGTGTATACTCAGTTATGTGCACTTGTTCTCAATCTATAGTGTCTACTCTGAAAAGAAAATTTTAACAACACTATTATAGGGAACAGAGAGATAGTACAATGATTAAACCACTTGCCTTACATATGCCTGACCCGATTTCATCCCCAGCACCACATAGATCCCCTTAAGCCCCAACTGATTCCTGAGCACAGAGCCAGGAGTAAGTCCTGAACACTGCTGGGTATGGCTCAAAAATCAAAATTATGATGGAGAAAAACATAGCCTGTATCAAAAACAACAAGGTATAGTGTTTCCATCATAGATATTTATACAAGGAAGAGTCACTTCCTCCAGTTTCAACTATCTTGTCCCAGGGGTATGGCTTAGTGGTAAGGCATATGTCTCATATGTGTTTTCGTGGCAAGGTCACGCAAGATTTTGAAACCTGAGTTGACAGTGGCCAGCCTAGGTTTGGGGTGGGGAGGTGGGCAGATAATTGCAGATCTGCTTGGTCACTAGACAAGTGTAAGTGGTTCTTAGATTCAGCCTGAACCCTCTGCCCAGTGATGGATTCTTCCCAGTGCCCAGTCTGCCCAGGAGGAATAGTGATCAGTCATTCTCATTTAGCATTTGCGTTTCTACTGCAGTCAAGTTGATTAAACTATCTATTTTAATTTTAATTTCTTTTATTTTGGCACCATAATTTATTATACTGTTAATGATAGGGTTCCAAAACCACGCCCTCAGCCAGAGTGCTCGCTTCCCTCCAGTTTCAACTGTCTTGACCCAGGGGTATGACTTAGTGGTAGAGCATATGTCTCATATGTGTGAGGTCCAGGGTTCAATCCCCATCACAAAAAAAGAAGAAAAAAAGAGTTTTCAGTTACGTACCTGTAACAAACTTTGCACTCATGAGCCCTACACATATACACATAGCATCTTAGAAGATTGTGTTAAAGATGGGAATGTGAGATTTGCATTGATTTTCTCACCTAGTTGCGCTTCCATTTCATTTATAAAAATATATTTAAAAAAAAGAAACAGGGACTGGAATGATAGTCCAGTGGGTAAGGTTTGCAGCATGCAGCCGGACCTGGGTTCGATCCCCAGCATCCCATATGGTCTCCCGAGCACTGCCAGGAGTAATTCCTGAGTGCAGAACCAGGAGTAACCCCTGAACATTGTGGGATGTGACCAAAAAAAAAAAAGGAAAAAAAGGAAAAAAGAAGGAATTTTATGAACAAATTAGTATGTCATGGAGACAGTATTAAACCCAGTTGGGAGAGGGGTTTCATTCAGTGAAATGCAACCTATTTATTCACTACCCTCCTTTGAAACCCCTACCTGGGAATTACATTTCATGGGTTTTTTTTTCTAAAGGCAACCAGAATGATAGAGCAATTTGCTTTTGTTCTAATAGTATATGAATGGAAATAAAGTGCCCCCCTGAAATGTGCATGGTTTCAGCTTGTCTCTTTTGCCCTCTCTGATTTCAGGCTAAAGGAGATCCAAATGAGTGAATATGATGCAGCAAGCTATGAAAGGTTTTCAGGTGCTGTCCGCGCCAGGTACATGCTCTCCGAATCATCCTGGATAATTTACAGGTAATTCTCTATTTATGAGCTAAATGTACTGTAATCAGTACATCAGGGGGAAAAATCTATCAAGTCCAACATGTTTGTATCACAATCACGATCACGATCTTCCTGTTAATCATCTATTTGCTAGAGCGGGCACCAGTAATATCTCAATATGTCCTGTCACATGCTGTAGAGCCAAGGGCATCGGCTTGGTACAGGAACATAAAGAGCCTCAAACCATTATATTAGGTCATGAGAATGATCTAATATAATTGTTACTGGCATTTGGCATATCAAATACAACACGAGCAGCTTGCTAGGCTTGCCGTAGGGAGGCATACTCTATAAACACCTCCAAATAAAGCCTTTATTGATGAACCCGCGCGGCCGCTGAGCCGGGCTGTGATGGGCTGGTCGGCTGGGTGGAGTTCTGATGAGAGGGAAGTCCAATGTGGAAAATGGCAGCGCCCATGGAGTGGGTGGGGGGTCGTCTGGCTTGTTGTGAGGTTCTGCCGGGGTGGTGGGCCAAGGCTGGAACCCACCATGCCTCCCGACTGCCTCATGAACGGCTGGGCACAGGGAGAGCAAGGAACCGCTCTGCCCCATGTCTGAGAGTCTCTGGACATGTTTGTATGGAACTATAAATTCATTCCATGACTTTCTTAGATTGTGCCAAGGAAAATCAATTTTCCTAACCTTTGTGTATGTGTGTGTGCTTTTTGGGTCACACCCGGCAATGCTCAGGGGTTACACCTGGCTCTTCACTCAGGAATTACTCCTGACGGTGCTCGGGGACCATATGGGATGCCGGGGATCGAACCCTAGCTGGCATGGGCCGGCTGCGTGCAAGGCAAACGCCCTACCCGCTGGGCTATCACTCCAGCCCCAATTTTCCTAACCTTTTTACCTCACCTTTTCTCCTGTCCAAGAAATAGTAATTTTACCTTCAACCTAGAGCCACCAGACTCCCTGATTCCTGCCAGATGAGATCTGTGGGCATTCCACCTCTGCAAGAAATTCTCAAATGTGCTCTTCTCTTCCTGCACACCATTTTACAGTTCTGACCGGAGAGACAGAGGACCATTCTATTTATTTAATTTGGATATGTTTTAGGTACCACACCTAGCAATGTTCAGGAGTCACTCCTAACTCTGTGATCAGGAATTAATCCTGAGCTGCTCAGTGGGCCATATGGAATACCAGGGCTTGAACCCCGGTTGGTCACTGGCAAAACAAGCACCTTCCCTGCTGTACTGTCTCTCTGGCCCCAAGCGAATATTTTATCATCCAGGCTGTGAAGCCTTTATAAAAACCTCTAGCTTCTCCTCCCACCCCTGCTTTTCCAAAGTCTACTCCAACATTATACCACCTCCCCCAACATTGCCTGCTGTTCTGCCTCTGACTTGCTGCTTCTGGTTCACTTCCTATTGTTCTTGTCCCTAAAAATAGTTACTAGAAGCCTCAGTATTTCCTAAATAAGGACCTGTACTAGTAGATTTAACATTTGAAATTGTGATCAGGCAAGTTTGCACTAATACTTAAGGAAGGTTTCAGTATTTCTAAAGCCACAAATGAAGTAAGATTATTTTGCCTAAAAGAGAGAGAGAAACCTCATTTCAAGGGAGAAAAGACAGGCCATTTTCTGTATTCTGCTCCGATCCTCTGTTTCCTTTCTATGAATATGTGAAGTTGATTGCCTCCAGTTATACACGTTCCTTCTTCAGTTCATGCATCTATAATGCTCTTGCTTGATCATTGTTTAAGTCTTGCTATTATTTGAATTGTGTTGAGGATAAGAACTTCTTTGAAGTTGTTTTAATCTAACCATCTTAACCTAAAACTCTGGGAAAACCTCATTTTTCAAAAGATTTTAACTATAACAGGAGATTAGGAAAAGTTCTATAGGCTTCTAATGGAAATTGGAAGGAAGTATCTTTTAAAAGTTAACTAGATGCCTAATGTATAAGTCTGAGGAATGTAAGAATTAACCATTTGCTCTTTTAAAGCTTCATTTGCCGAGCTGGAGTGATAATACAGCAGGTAGGGCTTTTGCCTTGTGCATAGCTGACCCAGGTTCAACCCCTGGCACCCCATATGGTTCCCCAATTACCACCAGGAATAATTCCTGAGCCAGAAGTAACCCCTGAGCATCACTGGCAATGACTCAAAAAGCAAAAAAAAAAATAATAATAATAACCAAAACCTATATTTGCAATTATTCAGATAAAACCATGTGAGATTTTATATAGATTCTCTGGATAATATAGCAATGGAAAATTAAGTTCTCTTTCCTAGTCATTTAACCAGTGTTCATTGCTCTTATCATTGAGGGCAATTCTGGGTAAGCTCTGAATGCCAGGACAGGCAATAGATGAATAAGATTCTAGAGGAGTGGTTTAAAGGAGACAAGGAGAAGAGATGGTGCTCTTATTATGACTGAAGAATTAATATAATTCAGTTATTGTTGTGTGTGTGTTCAGCTACATCCAGTGATGCTCAGAGCTTACTCCTGGCTCTTCATTTAGGAATCAGTTCTGGCAGTCCTCCAGGAACCACATGGCATGCCAGGGATTGTACCCAGGCATGTGTGAGGCAAACACCCTTCCTACTGTATCTGGCCCGTGTTTAAAGACAGTATCTCTAACTTAAGATGTTAAGGAGGATAGACTCTACTGCTCAGATGAGCTCCACCCAAAAAATTAATTCATTGAAAAACTCAGGTATACAGATTTTGTGCCTAAAATCTCCAGCCTTTCATGGAGTGAGGGATAGGCTACCTCCTCCCATCTCCCTGTTCTTCCAGAAGACCCAGCAGTCATGCCTATGCCCTAAAGCCACCACCCAGTTAAAAATTCAACTCCAACTTTGTCACTTCATTAAAAATTTTGGAATTATGGGTCAGCCACACAATATCTCAAACACTACAATACTGATATGCTGAATAGCACACCACACTAATGCATGTAAAGTAGAAGGCAACCACTAACAATATATATACGCACAATACCTATCCTGTAACATATAATTAATTTCTTATTCAAAGATTTAATAGCTCCATGGTAAGATTGAACACTTTTCACTAACTTTCTTCTAAGAAAATGTTTCCTCATCATTTTTTGCAAATTACCTTGACAAGCAATATAAAATAAAATTTTAGGTCTGCACTAGGGGCAAGCTTGAGGGTGTGTTGGGAAAATTAGAGATAATGGTGGTGGGAAGTTGCAGTGATGGTGGGATTGAGGTTGAATATTGAATTTCTGTAACAATGAACACAAACAACTATGTTAAAAATTGAGTACAAGTCCACTAAGTTCAATAAGTTTAACATTGACACAGTGCACTAGTGAAAGCAATAACGCAGATGGTCCAACTTGCATATAACAGCTCAGTAAAAAGGTCATGCTTTAGCAGCACCATTACAAGATATGTTGTAATAAGCAACATATAATAAATTAGTGCCTGCTAAAGGAGCAAGCCTGGGGGTGGGTGGGAAACTAGCAACTTTGGTGGCAGTAAGGGCACATTGGTGGTGGGTTTTGTATTAGAATGTTTACTACCTCAACCAACTGTATTGTGAACAACTTTTTAAATCACGGTGTTTAAATGACGTTTAAAGTTTTTTTAAAGTGACTTCTGCTGTCATGATGATGAGTCAGGTATCAGAAAATAGTATCCAGTTCTGCTTTCAAGCTTCAAAGAGTCTTAAAAGAGAACTGACAGTGTCCAAAAAAAAAATGCACCCCATAAAAATTAAATAAATGAAAACAAGAAACGGTCAGACTACTTTTAAAATCCATAAAGGGGATTTTAAAGGTAGCTTGGGATAAGATGGGGTAAGATGCTTCCTTTGCAACCTGTGCTCAGTCCACAGAAATCAGATGGCCCCTGAGCCCCAGGAATGACCCCTGGTCACAGAGCCAGGAGAATCCTTTGAGCACAGGTGGGTATGACTCAAAAACCAAAAGTGGGACAGGGGCAGGTTGAGATTAGTGACTTTCTAAATATCTTCCAATGGTTTTAGGAAAGGCTTTTTTCTTTCCCTGGAAATCTGAATAAGAGAATGGCATCTTAATAGCAGGAAAAAAAGTTTTAAAGTAAAAAGAAAGACTTAAAACAAAAAAAAAAGCACTTTAAGTGAGTACCTAAAATGGATGTAGCATTTCCATCTTTATTTGTCTTCACTAGTCCCAACATTTCAATAATGCCAGTGTGCTGAGTTTTCTACTAGATGCCTTTCACTATCAACATTTTTATCATAACCTCTGCAATCCTCATCATCGCTGAAGGAAAGATATTGCCAGTTCCACAGTCAGAAAGTTCTTGTTCTTTAGTATCAGAACAGAAAACAAGGCAGTTACCAAGACTGACTCCAGTGATATTTTTAAGCACCAAAAACAGTGCCAAGCATATGGCATTCTCTGATGCAGTGCTCCTCAGCCAGGGCCTTTGGGCCATCCCCTGTAGGCTCACAGACAAATGCACAAGTGGTCATCTCATAAATGAAGGGCCAGGGCACTAGAGTAGGGGCCCAACTGGTAAAATGGAGAAGGCCAAAGGAAGAAAACCAGTAGGAAGAGTCATGGTCAGAACAAGTCTGACAAACAGTGCTTTACAGGATCAGCTTTTTCATTACCTGTGTTGTGCTTTTCACCATTCATCAATCTGGACTAAAAGCCAGGCACTAACATTCACTGGACTCTTTATCTTTGCAGTAACCGGTATTAGTTTTTACATTTGATCAGGAAGGAAAGTTACATGTTATCTGAATTTGTATAACCTTCTAAATATGTTTGTTTCCCTTTCTATGTTGAGGGAACTAAAAGATTAGAATAACATGACTTGCGCAGGTCATGTGGCTAGTAAGCAGATGGCAGGCCTCACAGGGCCCTGTCACCAATTAGAGCTCTTCTGTTTGTCCAGCTCTATAATTTTATAAGTATATTTTTTGCCTGTATTCATGAACTTTATATCATTGTCCAGATGCCAACACAGCATCTTTACGTATTTCTCTTATTGAAATTTATTTTTAATCCACCAAAGTGTTATTCTCAGGCTTAGTGTTAGTTTCAAAGTTACTTAGAAGAAATAACAGACTGATGACATGCTTTGCAAGTGGGAGGCCCAAGTTTGATCCATGGTACCTCATTGTCCCGCACAGAGCCGAAAGTCAGGCCCTGAGCACTGCCAGGTCTGGCTCAAACAAACAAAAATAAATAAAACACAGTTTTATTTATTTAGCCAAAGATAAACAGAGCCTCATATGGATTGTGAATGTTTTTTAATATTGCATTATGCCATTATATAAGTTTCAGATGCACATCGTTGAAAAACCAACATATTCCCCCACCCTGCCACTGTCCCAAGTTATACCCTTAAATTTAGATTGTAACTAAAACAAGAAAGGAGAGTTAATGTCCCTTTTTCCATTTTCTGCCACTCCTATGTGGCTGGGATTGACTCATAGCTTCCAGCAGTTTGAGTCTATTTTATAATCCCAGAAACTATGAGTGTTTCCTTGGTGAACAGCACCAAATCTGGCCAGGAACTAGCAGATCATCATTTGAGATGATTTACAAAGTACAACTTCAGAACCACGAAGTGATTCCAGGTGACAGGGCTGAGAGCCGAGGAGCAGGAAATGTTGCTGTCACCCTGGTAGTGTCTGCTTCCACATACACTTCTGTTGTAGCGTGTGTCTTTCTCATTTAAGACAGCTCGGCCTGAGGACCTTGCTTGGCTTCTCAGCTGAGCTCTGTATATGAGAGTCTTAGTTATTGAACTGATTATGATTCAGGAGCAAGAATTTCCTCATTAGGTACTAGTGCCAACCTAAAACTGAGCATTAAATACAGACAAAAAGGATACACATGACAACCCTTTAATGTATGTTCTGTAGTCCATAGTCTGGAGGGAAGGAAGGGGGAGAGAGAGAGAAAGGGAAAGAAATAAAGAACCTGCCATGGAGGAGGGCTGGGGGAGGGGGGAGGGAACTGGGGACTTTGGTGGTGGGAGATGGGCACTGGTGGAGGGATGGGTGCTGGAACACTGTATGACCAAAACCCAGGTATGAACTTTTTAATTGTGTATCTTTGTGATTGTGTATCTCACGGTGGTATAATAAAATACTTAAAAAAAAGAATTTCCTCGTTAGAACAACTAAGTCAAAAATCATTTTCAATTATATTTGTTTCAGAATATCTAGTTTCAGTATTTCCAAACAAAAGGAAATAACGATTCTGACAAAGAGCCACTGATTTGTTGTTGTCTTTGTCGTTATTGTTGTTGGGTGGCACCACACCTGACTGTGCTTGGGGATGTGTGATGCCGAATTAGCCTTTCTGTGATTGCTTTGTCTAGCATGATATCTTCATGAACCAACTATTTTCTTCCTTTTTTTTCCATTTTAGTCACTCAAAATGATCTCATGTCAGAGAGTGTTTGAGCACAGACATCTGACTTGCATTATGCTTTATAGTGAAGGTACAAAGATGAGTAGTATAATATGGTAATTGCTTTGGCAGAGGAATGCATAAATGCAACAAAATTACAGAGGGAAAAATGGCTCGGATAGATTTGGAAGATCAGGATACATGATCTTCATTTTGAAGGTCACACAAGTCTTAGCCAGGGAAGGGTGTTAACGTTGTTTCAGCAGAGGATACAGTGGGCTAAAAGTGACACTGTGGTCTAAGGTGAGAGCGTGGGTCTAGCCTTAAGCCAGATACCCCTAGTGTGAAGTGCAAAGTCTTAAGACTGAGACACAGGTAGGTAGCAAGGAAACAGTTTACATTATATTCTGAGCATACCCTTTGTTCCTGTGTACATAGAACATAGAACATTTACCCATTCATATTAATTTGTAATTATTTCATTCAGTAGACATTTACAATAGCTACTTTGCTAAGGGTGCTTGCCTTCAGCCACTAACCTAGGGAAGAAGACACAGTGCTATCAGTGAATGCACAGATACATTTTTAAGTCAAGTGCTGCCTATGGTTATGTAGACCAAATTGTGAGTAGTTTATCAGCCTTACATTTAGAGAAAGACCCAGAAGCAGTGTCAGATGAGCTGGAACATGAAAAATATATGTGGTTTCAATTGACAATGCCTAAGGATATGGGGGGAAAGATAGTCTTTACCAAACAGAACTTTGCAAACTTGTCAAGAGAGGCCAGGTTTTACTTATAGCCCATCAATAGAATCAGGGACTAATACTTTAATAAAATAAAAATGAATTACTGAAATAATGATATTTAAGTACATGCAGACTACAGTGAACATCATTCTTAATGGATAAAAAAATGAAAGCCTTCTCCCTAAGATCAGGAACAAGACAAGGATGCCCACTCTCACCACTTCTATTCAATATAGTACTGGAAGTACTTGCCATAGCAATCAGGGAAGAAAAGGACATTAAGGGAATCCTGATAGGAAAGGAAGAAGTCAAGCTGTCACTATTTGCAGCCTGCCTTTATTTTTATTTATTTTTTTAATTTTATTTCTATGATTTATTTATGTTTTGCTTTTTGGGATACACCCAGCGACGCTCAGGAGTTACTCCTGGCTCTGCACTCAGAAACTACTCCTGTGTTGCTTGTGGGATCATATGGGATGCTGGGGAATCAAACCTAGGTTGGCTGTGTGCAAGGCAAACACCCTACCCCTGCGCTATCACTCCGCCCATGTATCTGAAGATTTTGAGATGTGAATCTAAGTTGAGAACCAAGGTTAGGATCAGCTAGTTACATATCTACATAAACTTATCAATATTATTTTGGGCATCTATATAGAAGAATTCTCTAAACCAATAGATGTGTTTACAAAGGTAAAAATACAGAGCAAGGAAAGAGGACTGTGACAGCAATGTCAGATAAAATCTACATTTCTGGGGAGAGCAGACAAAATGCTGGTTATTCTTTCTTGGCTCGAGTGGCTTATCACATAGGCATCAGTCACCAAGAGAAGTCAGCTTCAATGCAGTGCAGCCCAGAAATATAGTCCTGACCCTCAGTCTGCACGAGGACAGCATCTAACTTAGCCTTCACCGGATGACCTTTAAAATGATTAAAATGGTCAAAAGGTATCCATAGTGAATGATCCATATGACAGTGAAAATTGAAAACGATGAGAGTGATATGCCAAACGCTAAATATAGTGTAATGCGGCCTCGGTGAATTAGAGTACCAAAGGCAATTCAAAATTCTTCCTAAAGAGAGAATTATTAGTAATGTTGTGAGACACCATCAGAATCAGGTTTACTTACGTGGAGAGGTAGGGAAGAGAAGAGAGCTCCAGAGTTGGTGAGCTGCAGGTGCTTGACCTCTGTCTCTGCCAAGCAGAAGCATTTAAAATCAGATCTCTGTGGACCAGTGGCATAGAGAGGTCTAGGTTTTATATAATGGCATGACAAGCAAATAAGCAGGAAGCTGGAAGGGAATTACAGTGGGAAGGAAGCTAGGCCAGCCCCAACTTAAATTCAGTGGGAACACTACACCAAACAAAAGTGAATGCCAAAATTGGCCCCATTGCATAAACCCTTCCATAAGGAATGATACGGAAATGAACTTACCGTACTGAGTTTCAGTTCCTTTCCTGCTGAGATCTTAGTAGAAAAGATTTAGATTAACAACTACCTATTCTCTTTAAAAACATTCTATAATAGTAAAGTGAGAAGTAAATACAGCCAAGGAGAGGCGATCCCAGGTGTTCCAGAACAGAGCTCTCTCATCATCATTAGGATAGACAGGGCCAAGATGGCCAGCAGGGAAAAACCTGTGTTTATGTCCACTTGGAATCACTGCAGAATCTACACCTATGTCTGATTTTTTAAAAGTTTTTTATTTTTACAATTACAAGGATATACAATTAAAAGTTCATATTTGGGTTTTGGTCATACAGTGTTGCAGCACCCATCCCGCCACCAGTGCCCATCTCCCACCACCAATGTCCCCGGTTCCCTCCCCCCTCCCCAGCCCTCCTCCATGGCAGGTTCTTTATTTCTTTCCATTTCTCTCTCTTTCTCTTTTCCTTCCCCTCCAGACTATGGATTACAGAACATACATCAAAGGGTTGTCATGTGTATCTTTTTGCCTGTATTTAATGCTCAGTTCTAGGTTGGCATTAGTACCCTCGACAATTATTAGCACACTGTTCCATTTTCTGTCTTACCTAGCCTCTGACTCCCACACGTTTGTGATGACTTCCACCTTTGACAAGACCTCCTGATATATGTTTCACTTGACCTTGGATATTGGTATCATAATATGTACATATATATTTATGTTATGCAGATAAATGCAGTCATTCTGTATCTGCTCTCTCTCCTTCTGGCTAATTTCGCTCAACATAATCTTCTCCATGTCCATCCATTTATAGGCAAATTTTATAACTTCATTTTTCCTAACAGCTGCATAGTATTCCATTGTGTAGATGCACCAAAGCTTTTTTATCCAGTCATCGATTTTCGGGCACTCTGGTTGCTTCCAGATTCTGGCTATTGTGAATAATGCTGCTATGAGCATAAAAGTAGGGATGGTGTTTCTGCTGCGTATTTTTGGTTTCCCAGAGTAGATTCCCAGGAGTGGTATGGCTGGGTCAAATGGGAGTTCAATTTCTAGTCTTTGGAGGAATGTCCATATTGTTTCCCAGAAAGGCTGTACCAGCCAGCATTCCCACCAACAATGGATGAATGTCCCCTTTTCCCCACATCCACACCAGCACTTGTTGTTCTTGCTCTTTTGAATATGTGCCAGTCTCTCTGGTGTAAAGTGATATCTCATTGTTGTTTTGATTTGCATCTCTCTGATGATTAGTGATGGACCACATGGAGCCTCAGGCTGTAACAGGGTAAGATTTCTAAAGCAAACAGACAAACTGCCCTGAAACCTCTGTAGCCACTGGAACTAGCTCAATGTAGAGAGCTCCACAACCGTGTAGACCAGAGTGAGTGTAGACCTAAAACTAGAGTAAGTGTAGACCTGAATCCCAGAAGAGCAAAGAGCAGAAAGAGAGCTCCCAGCTGACTTACAGAAAAACGATCCCTCTCCAGGAAAGAAACAACCACACAACACGAGCTGCAGGCAGGAAGTTTCCTTCCTTCTGCACTATGCAGAATTAAGAGGAAGAGGGCTTTGCCTGCACTGATGGACAGAAGCAAAAGCTTGGACAGAACCCCAACCTCCTTAGAGGAGCATTCCTAATGCTACTCCCTGAAATGTATTAATCAGTGGACAATGACATTTATACAGATGGATCAAATATGAGAAATTCATAGGAGTTGTTAGGAAACTTTCATTTGCTTGTAGCCTCACCAACTTGGCTAATAATTGACTATCTATTCAATCCATCAATAGTTGGAAATTCAAAACAGAAAAAAAGCATTGCTCTTTGATGCAGTGGACTGGAAGGGGGAGAAGGGTCTTTAACATTTTATTGAGTGCTGGAATAGAAATCTTTAATAATTTGGCTGTGTATGTTTTACAACTTAACTGAAATGCTTTTTTAAATACTTCTAATAGTAAGCTCCTACTGTGTTTAAATATGTGCTTCTGTTATATCAAAAGGTCAAACATTATTTCTATCACTTAAGATTTTCTCTTAAATATGTTCATCTGTTTCAATTACAGTAAATTCATACTATTGAAATTCATTATATATAAAATTAGATTGCACTAGTAAAAAGTCTATTATAGACCTTTAAAAGAGAAGTACAGTTTTATTGCTTTCACATAAAGAACAGTCAGACAGATTGAAATGCTCAAAACACGACATGTCATGGTTAATTCATATTCTGGGAAATTCATAGTATCCAGAAATGCATAGAACCCATAGTATTATGGTACACTTTAGAAGCATACCATAGTACAGTTCTAAAGATGAGAACAGTGAGAATCTTGACAAAATCATTTATCATTTAACTTGTGATTTTTAGCACTTTAGCTTCCGATTCCAGCACCAAAAGTCAGCTTAAATCCTCACCTACTTGAAAAATGAAGTTATAAAATTTGCCTATAAATGGATGGACATGGAGAAGATTATGTTGAGCGAAATTAGCCAGAAGGAGAGAGACAGATACAGAATTACTGCATTTATTTGCATGGCATAAATATATATGTACATATTATGATACCAATATCCAAGGTCAAGTGAAACATATATCAGAAGGTCTTGTCAAAGGTGGAAATTATCACAAACGTGTGGAAGTCAGAGGTTAGGTAAGACAGAAAATGGAACAGGGTGCTAATAATTGTCGAAGGAACTAATGCCAACCTAGAACTGAGCATTAAATAGAGGCAAAAGGATACACATGACAACCCTTTAATGTATGTTCTGTAATCCATAGTCTGGAAGGGAAGGAAAAGAGAAAGAGAGAGAAAGGGAAAGAAATAAAGAACCTGCCATGGAGGTGGGCTGGGGAAGGGGGGAGGGGAACCGGGGATGTTGGTGGTGGGAGATGGGCACTGGTGGAGGGACGGGTGCTGGAACACTGTATGACCAAAACCCAAACATGAACTCATCTTTTTTATTTGTATATCTCACGGTGGTATAATAAAATACTTTAAAAAAATCCTCACCTACTTGGATTACAGTTAGTCAAGATTTCCTTTCCTTTAATCTTTGCATCAAAGTCCATTTTTCTTTTATTTATTCAGAATTTAATAAAGAAGTCAGAAGGATTTAAGTTGCAATTTTGTAGAATCATATACACTCTAAAAATAAAGCACATAAATCATATATCCTCTACAAAACAAAGCATAGATAATCATCAGATATTTAGTGAATGTATAGCTGTAAATGGATATATATATGGATTTCTGAACATGGGGCGGAGTGATAGACAGCAGGTAGGGCATTTGCCTTGCTCACAGTCAATCCCTGCATCCGATGTGGTCCTCCAGCACTACCAGGAGTATTTTCGGTGTATAGAGTCAGGAGCCCTGAGCATCTCTGCATCACTTGATCACTTGATATCCTGTTATTCATCGATTTGCTCCAGCGGGCGCCAGTAACATATCCATTTGACCCTATCACGCACCAGTGTAGCAGAATGGCATCTGGTTGCTTCAGGAATACAAAGAGCCTCAAACCGTTCATTCAGGGTCTTGATGAAGAAGTCTGACCATCTTCCATTCCCATTGAATCCAGTCAGTAACGGCTCTAGTCCAGCAATCATCTCCAAATCGCATTACATGTCCAGCCCATGTGATTTTCGATGCCTTGGCAAACGAGACAGTGTCCCTGACTCTGGAACAGTGACAGAGGTTGGAACTCTGGATTCCTTCTCTCACTTGAGTGAGGCATGATATTCCAAGCATAGCTCTTTTGATTCCTCTTTGGGAGAGTCGAGTAGCACTCTCATCCTGCTTTCATAGGGCCCAGGTCTCTGAGGCATATGATAATGCATGGTGAATTAAATGGGAGAAGAGATGTGCCCGGAGCTGGAGGTTCTTTGTCTTTTTCGCTATTTCTTCGATGGTTTTGAAGGCATTTCATGCCTCTCTCTTCCTCCTGCACAGCTCAGATTTTAGGTCATTCATCATGTTGACTGCTTGACCTAGGTACACATAACTGCTGTATTCAGAGATATTTATTCCGTTGAGAGTGAATGGGACCTCTGGAACTAGTTCATTTCTCATGAACATAGTTTTCTTGAGATTCAGCTGTAGACCTATCTTTCCACATTCTCGGTCGGAAGTCAGCCAGCATTTGTGCCGCTTGGCTAATGTTTGGTGTTATTAGAACGATGTCATCAGCGAGCGGAGGTGGTGTAGTTGCCAACCGTCTATCTTCACTCCCATTCCTTCCCATTCTAATTGTCACATGATGTTCTCGAGGTTGGCGCTGAAGAGTTTTGGTGAAATGGTATCACCCTGCCGAACCCCTCTTTTGACATCAATGATCACTTCCTTGTAGAATGGTGAGATCCTGGTGGTGAATCGTAATACAGCTCACAAAGGATGTTGATGTATTTGGGTTTGAACGCCCTGTTTGGCTAGGGCTTCGATGACCACTTCAGTCTCCACAGAATTAAAGGCTTTCTTTAAATCAATGAATGTGAGACAGAGCGGCATCTTGAACTCCCTACAAACCTCAGTGAGGCTTGGTTACCGTGTGGATATGGTCAATTGTGCTGAATCCTTTTCGGAAGCCAGCTTGCTCGCATGGTTGTCCTTCATCTAATGGGTGTTAGCATTTGGTCGCCTGAGGCTCAGGCCTTGCCACATTGGCAAATGAGCTCGAGAGTTTTTGGAGACAGGCATCCTTTTGTGGCTTTCTGTCTCTCATCATTCTTCGCACAATCATGGAGATGCTGAACCAGTCGGTTGTATTCTTCATCGATGTTGTCAATGATGGCATCTTCCCATGTTGCTGCAATATAGACATAGATATATATTTGTACAACACATATTTAGGCAATATGTCATAAACATACAATTAACTCTAGCTCAGGCCATCCTAAATCTCAGTAGTATAAAATATCTCTGTCACTTTTGTTATTATAGTATGTCATTTGTTCCTATGGTTTTACTTATGTCTATATTCTTATTAATATTTTTATTACAATTCAATTACCATTCAGAAGTATGTATGTGTATCATGTTCTTCTGCTGTCATAGCAAACTCTGTTACAAAGTTAATATCCTGAGTGTTTCTTGTATAATTGATCTTCATTTTTCTTGGAGTAGGGTTTCTCAGTAATATGTATTGCTGAGAATCTAAAATAACTATTGTGCCAGCAAACACTGATTTTTTTTTAACTATCTTCCTGTGTTTCAGATGTTGTATAGTTATAATCGTATAAAATATAGCCTGAAAGTTTGGCTTCTTTTTACTTGGTATTATACATTTAAGTTTCCTCTACGTTCATAACATATCTGTAGTATGGAAGGAATTTCAGAAAGAAATCAGACCTTTGCTAGTGGTGGTTTTTCAGTAGGCAGTATGTAGAAGATTCCCAGGGGAAAAAAAAAAGAAGATTCCCAGGGAAATTCGGTTTCAGTTCATCAGTGTGTGGTCTCTGGGCCTGCTATGTCACCATCACCAGGAAGCTTGTTGGAAATGCAGATCTACTAACTCAGAAATTACACTGAACAAGATTCAAGTTATTTTAATGCACTTATTTCAAGGTCTTCTTCATTACCTACACACTGGTTTCAAAATACGGTTTCTTAAAATCCTTTTGGAATAAAATAGTGAATTTATTTTAGATTTTAAAAGACATGAGTTCCACGAGTTCATTCTGTGAAAAATCAGAAAAACTCTAAAATCCAGAATAATGATGCATGTATTTGTTCCTCCCATGTATTTTTCCTCTGTATACATGTTTATTAAATGGTAGATAATACTTTATACATACCTTTTTTGTTGTTGTTGCTATTTTGGTCACACCTGACAATGTTCAGGGGTTACTCCTGGCTCTGTACTCAGGAATTTCTCCTGGTGGTATTGGAATGACCATATGGTATGTTGAGAATTGAACGTGGGTCTTCCATGTGCAAATGACCTACCCATTGTACTATTGCTCCAGCCCCTATACCTTTTATTGCAATAACATTAGCTTACATTACTGTGTGTTTTAGAGGCACAATTTGATATTCCTTCAAAGTATGTTACTACAGCCACCACCAAAATGCCCTCCATCACAGTCCATTGGGCTCTTCTCCATCTAGTTACCTCAGTCCCGCATCCATGGGTTTGTCTCATTTTGGTTGGTCTGTTTCCTTGCTTTGTTTCTTTATATTCCACATATGAATGAGATCACCCAGTGTTTGTCTTCATCCTTCTGATTTATTTCACCTCGCGTGGCCCCCTTCAGTTCCATCCATGTTGTTACAGTAGTTAGCTGAGAGATCTTTCATTGTGTATATATTTCCAGACAGTCACTGGGATAACATGCCTTATTTATTCATCAGTTTGGGGGAACTTGATATTTTCATATTTTGGCTATTGTAAATAGCACTGCAATGAAGCTAGGTATGTACATATATTTGGTTAGTTTTGTGTGCACATACTTTCATATCATCCTTTATTTTAAAATAAATACCAACTTTCATTCAACAAATTTAGTAAGGACCAATTATATATGATAATGTATCTGGAGTTAGCTAAGAACGGTCTCATTATTCACCTGCTTCACTAGAAAGTAATTTTCATGAGAGCAAAAAGAAAAATACATTTCTGAGCAGTGAGAAGTATGAGCAAAATAGTAATCAGCTAGAGAATAATGCAATTCTATGTTTTCTTTCTTTTTCTTTTTTGGGTCACACCCGGCAATGTTCAGGGGTTTCTCCTGGCTCTGCACTCAGGAATTACTCCTGGCGGTGCTCGGGGGACCATATGGGATGCCGGGATCGAACCCGGGCTGGCATGGGCCGGCCGCGTGCAAGGCAAATGCCCTACCCGCTGGGCTATCACTCCGGACCCTTTTTTTTTTTTTTTGCTCATCTATGCTCATGAATTAAACCTCTCCTGTTCCTTTAGCATTGGCAGCATAAGGGCCAGAGAAGGAGTATGGGCAGTAAGACACTTGCCTTGAGTGCAGCTGGTCCTGGTTCAGTCCTGAGCACCGCTTGGTTCCCAGGCACCTCCAGATGTGGCCTAAAAACAAAAATTAATAGACAGCATAATTTCTAGTTTTATCAAAAACTGGTCATCGAGACCAGAGCAATAGTCCAGCAGGTAGGGTGTTTACCTTACACGGGGCCGACCTGGGTTTAATCCCGGACTTACCATATGGTCTCCCATGCACTTCCAAGAGTAATTCCTGGGTGCAGAGCCAGGAGTAATCCCTAGCATTGTCAGGTATGGCACCTCCCGCCAAAAAAGCAAAAAAAAAAAAAAACTGATTATCCTACACTCACTATTTAGAACAAAGATTACTTATCATATTTAATTCAATTATATTTAACTAGAAATTTGACAAGTGTCTGAGTGATAGTTTTCCATGGAACGTGAGTCAGTCATTCCTCTTGTTCTGGCTTTAAGGCATACTGTAGTCTCTCTATGAAAATTTTAAGAAGAGGGGTGGAAGGGAAACTAGCAACATTAGTGAAGGAATTAGTGTTGGAATATTCTATGCCTTAAATGAGTAACTTTGAATTTATGGTGACTCAAAAATAATAATAAAAACAAGTGGTAATAAGTTTAAAAAAATTATAACTTTCTCCTCTCCTTAATTATAAGATCTGGTCAGTAACACATAACCTCTATGTATTTTCTAAATTCCTCCTCTAAGTGAATTTTACATTTGTAGATCTTACTGGAGTTTAGTCATTTCTCTTGTTTTGTTTTAGAGTCACATGTGGTGATGTTCAAGGGTTATTCCCGCCAGTGCACTCAGAAATCACTCTTAGTGGTTCTTGAGGGACCCCAAGCTTGTCAGGAGCGATCCCTGAGCACAGAGTAAGCCCTGAGCACTGCCAGTATGGTCCCCACACAGACACACAAAGGGTGGGGTGTGGGAAATCACAAGAATTATTCAGTCCATTGCCTTGCTGCTCTTTATAGGGCGAAAGCATCACTATTTAATAAGGTCATGTAACAGCTAGTAGCATGAATCTAGTATTACAGGATCATTGCCTTGTTGGTATATTATAAAACTTTGGAAATCTGTGCTTAATAATATGGCTGATCCAGGTTCAATCCCCAGCATCTCATCAACCCCTGAGTCTGCCAGGTGTGATCTCTAAGTACAAAGCCAGGAATAAGACCTCAGCACAGCCAGGTAAACTAAAAAACAAAGCATTTGTAAAATCCAGCCTTTCTGCCATTGCCGCTTTGATGTTAGTTGGCTGCTATACTGCATTCTTTTATTTTTCTGCAGTGCTTATTTTTCCATTGTAGGCTAGTTTTCCAGACCCACAGTTGAGCCGCTCTGCCCCACATGGAAGCAACCCATGGAGCTGACCTTCAATGGTTGGTAAGGGGCTCGCCAGCCCCTGGCTGAGTCCAACATTGCTCCAAGGATTCACTCACACGTGCGGGGTTGGGCCACGCTGGCCAGACTTGTAGCTGGGATTTGGGCTCCTCTTCCCTTCCCTCCACCTCCATGCCAGCTACTCAAGTATACCACCTACACAGCAGAGCCTAGCAAGCTACCCATGTTTTATTTGATATGCCAAAAAAAAAAAAACCCCAGTAACAATTATGGACCTCTTCCCATTACCTGAAGGAATGGTTTGAGGCTTTTCCTTTCCTGGAGCAAGCAGATGCCCCTGGGGTATACTGCTTACAACTGAACATATGGAGATGTTACTGGTGCCCCTTGAGCAAATCGATGAACAACGGGAAGACAAGTGATAGAAGGCTAGTTTGCCCTAATCTGTAAAAGGTGGTTGTGTCTATCAAGAGTCCTAGAATCTCAGAATTGAAAGTCCCAAAATAAATGTTCACAATCACATTTCCCATAACAAATTATCCTGAATGTCTGAGGAATTATCTGTTGCTGGAGCCCAGTCCTAGCCAGGGTTACAATGTGGGAGGTGAATAGGATCCACTATGTGGTCAATCCTTTCATCTGGGCCATAAACCACTTGGACTCTAGAAGACTCTGCTACCCTTTCCTCCTGCCCCCTATAGCTTTAATTTCATAAATTTGTATGAGCTTTGTGCTAATTAATTCTTTTTTTTAAAAGACCACCCTCCTTTGGAATAGATACCCATGCCTGCTGGTTCTGGAATAAGTTACCTACCAAACTTGGTGTCTTTTTGTTGGCAGTTTAGTAGTTTTGAGGAATTGGTTTAGGGGCCATATCCAGAGATACTCAGGAGTTACTCCTGGCTCTACTCTGCACTCAGGAATTACTACTGGAAATGCTTGGGGCAACATATGGATCCAGGATCAAACCTGGATATGCTATGTGCAAGGAAAGCACCCTATCAAGCCTCGATAGAGTTTTTCTTGGTAACAACATATTGTTATTCAAATTGGTAAGTTTGCAGCAAGGGTATCAGGAACAGGAAATGAGTTTAAAGAGCACTGCCCAGGTATGTTGCATGGAAGAGCTTTGTATTTCCAATGACAATTTCACCCTCCAATAAAAGAGTAGCGGGAAGCTGGAGCGATCGTAGAGGAGGCAAGCCCCTTGCCTTACATGTACCTGCCCCTGTTGGATCCCCAAGCGTTGAGCCAGGATCAGCCACCAAACACCACCAGGCAGGGCACAGATACAGTGATGGGAGCTGTGCTTAATATGGACTTCGTTATCTATAATATCTCACGGGATAAATGGTACCAGCCTAACATTAGATTTTCAAGCTTCTTCTCAGATTAATCTTTACAGTAACTTGATAAATAGAACTAGTGCTGTTTTAATTTTAGAAATGAGGAAAACTTAAATGCAGACAGGTTAAATAACTTGCTGAGGTTAGTAACTGGTCATGGAAACAGGCAATTGGACCAACCCAATGTCTGATTGCAAAGAGCATCATTTCGCTACTCCTCTAGTGTGCGTACACCAAAAAAATTAGTTCTTTCTGCTTTTGGTTTATTTGGAGCCACACTCTACTAGCTCTGCACTCAGGAATTATTGTTGGCACCGTATGTTTTGCTAGGAATTGAACCTGGGTCAGCTCTATCAAGGCAAGCACCCTATCTTCTGTCCTGTCTCTCCAGCTCCCTTCCTGCTTCTTAATGTAAATATAGGCCTCATTGGTATTACCCTATGCTTGATTGGGACAAGATCACTTATTTACAGCCTCTCTTCCTTCTTACTGTAAATGTAGGCCTCATCTGTAATAACCCTATATTTATTTGATTGGGAAAAGATCACATACTATTTCAGTGATTCTTCCATAGTGATAATTTACTGTAAGAATGTCTGACTGTACCTTTTGAAAACTGTTTCAGAATTTCTCTAAATGCAGACCATCACAGACACATATGGGGTACAAAAAAAGTCATATAATCTTATTTTCGACTGTTTCCATGTTCTCTGTAGAAATTTCCCCAAAAAGTCTGAAGGCCATCTTTTATTTGTGTTTGCAGACAGTGCTATCAAGTTCATGCTGATAGTGAATTTTCTAGAGATACTGTAACAAAACTAATGGAGGATCCATAAGGAATGCTTCTCCATTACATTTCCAAATCTTAGATATTTCTCCAGAGGTCATTTGCATACTCTTTTCCCATTCAGGTATGCTTCGTGAGTTCATTGTGTCATTTCTTATGTTCAGATACTTAAGACTGCTAAAATTCACACAAAGCATATTTGTGAAAGAAACCATAAAACCACCCATTAATGAAACTGCTTATGCAGATCCATCACCTATTGGAAAGCTCTGTGTGTTTCCTATTATTCATGCATAACGTATGTGAAGCCCTAGAGAATAATTAAAGGGTGTCTGTGTGTATGTCATTTTAGGCTAAAGGTAAAGAAAGACAGTGGCTGAGGCATCAAGCTACTGGGGATCTAGATGATGCCAAGATCATTGATGGACTGACAGGAGAAAAAGCCATCTACAAGCGCCGGGGTGATCTGGAGCCTCAGGTAGGTGATGACGGACTAGTAGCCTCAGATATGCAGAGTTTGACTTTACAGAAACTTGGGGGAGGGTTAATTTTGACTTTCGTCAAAACACCCAAAAAGCCTGGCTATAACCAAGGAAAGCATTATGTATAAGGAAAGTTTCTAAAAAAAAAATTAAGTCAGCTATTGGAGCAGTCTCTAAGATGGGGGAGTGGGGTGGAAGACGGGGAGTCACATACTACACTTAAATGTTACTCAATAAAGATGCCTTAGTAACGTAGGGAGGTCTTGCTTCTGTGTCATGGGTATGAGTCAGCAGCTACTTTCTTTACTGAATCATTGTGGTGAAAACTGTGTTTACATATCACTGAAATTGTGAGCAGTCCTGAAAGTCTGTGGCACTGTTCTTCACTTAGATCAGTAGCATGCTCAGAATTGTATTAAGGACCTGGAAGAGAGCTCAGCAGTCCTGAGCACAAGCATTGCATGCAGGAAGCCCAGGTTCAGTGCCTGATAACACATGGTCCCTGACCATTGTGCCCCCAAAAAAAAATATCGAATTTGTCTTAAGCCATTGCACTCTTCATTTCTCCCAGAAAGACTAACATACTCACTAATTTCCGTGTATGTCAGCAAGTATTATAAAATAACCTGGACTTTTGTGCTCTTCCTTGTAAGTAAAACTGACAAATATACCTTTAATCCTGCAAGTTGGGAGGCATAAATCTAAAAATCAAACTCAGGAATTTCACATCTTAATTGAGAGTTGTTGCTAAACAGCAGTTAGGTGCAACATTCCTGTCTCCAGCTGCCAAGAAAAGCAGAGGAAATTAGTAGTTCAGTAGCTGGAAAGGAGAGAAAACTGAAAACAAAAGACATTGAATAAATTCTTCCCTTAAGTCCTTTGCCAGACTCCCTTCTCTCAGACTTGTTTAGTGAATCTGACACTTCCCAAGGACCATGTGGGAGCTGATTTTCAGGCCACTGCACAACAGGTACAAGTAAGATGAATGTGAACTTCCAGAATAACTCAGTCTTGCCAGAGTAACTGACTCCAAGGCATGACAGCAAAATGACAAGTTTTCTTTCCAAATCAATTTTTTAAATGGCCATCAGCCTCAGAAAGGCAGTTTTTCTAGGCTGTATTCGTCTGGATAATCTTTCCCAGATGTCCCTTACAAGTCTGAAATTCCATTTATTGAGATACTGTCGTAGATACTGTTCCATCTGGTTGGCACAGCCCGGTGCCAGGCCAGGCCTGCAGCTGACCTGCCCCCTCTCTCGTGGCTAGTGCTCGGGCTTATGGCAGATCCAGAAGAGCAGCCAGTGGTGCTCGCTCACAATCTTTCTGTTGTTCTCTCAGCTGGGCAGTCCACAGCAGAAACCCAAGCGCCTGCGCCTGGTGGTGGATGTGTCTGGCAGCATGTATCGCTTAACGGGGTGGATGGCCGACTCGAGCGCTCCATGGAGGCCGTGTGCATGGTCATGGAAGCCTTCGAAAACTACGAGGAGAAATTCAAGGTAATGGGATGGACCAGAGGACAAAGCTTAGGTAGAGGCAGGCTCCTCCCAGAGCAGACAGACATCTTCATCTCATCATTCACTTATCAGCATAGAAAAGCCATCCTTTTGTTTCATCAGCTCTACTCATGAGTAAGTGATAATACCATGTTAATAGGCCAGTCTCCAGAAGTGGAAGCCCACATAAGTTGTATGATGTTTGCCATGATACTGGGGAAAAACCACACAGGCTCTTTGAAGCTTTGTGAGTCTCTTCCCCAATCCACCATGGTTTTAAGTTCACCTTTGACATGGCCTGTTGTCAGCACTAGTTTGTCTTTCTACACAAGAACAGGCTTCCACAGGCAGTAGAGATGGTCACCCCACAAGCAACATAACCTTCCACCTCAAATATTTCCATTTTACTATTGCTCTCTGTTATCTGCGTCCTCCCTTAGAGAATCAGGCATGGAGAACCCACACCCCACCCCCACCCAGCAAGGTCATTACTACCTATGATCAGCCCCCTTTAGTTTCCCTTCATCAGCCTCAGAGGACAAGTGCACCTTCTGGTCCTTGCCAGAGCAGATAACCTTGAACTCAGTCACTGATGCTGTAATATCAAATGTTCTGTTAGGAGAAAGTGCTTCGTGCATAGACATGGGTAAAGGTCTGACCACAAGTGCTCTAGATTGTACTCTGGTGTCCTTCAGTTCAGATGTTCTTTAAAACACTTACTGTGACATCCCACCTGCACAATGAAGGCTTTTCTAAGTTGACGGTTATAATGGAGATATAGCAAGAAACAGATAATGAATTCATCACTTCACTTAATTCCAACTTTAGGGCTCTGGGACTCCCAGGTTCCGTTATCAGAAGCACCACAAGAGATTACTAAGTGCTGGGAAAGAGTCGCATTAGTCAGTGCTGTGGGTGACAGGGCTCGGTACAAGTGCAAGATCCCACTGCGAATAGGACATGACTTCACTGTGAGGTGTAGCCTTGTTTCCTGTGAATGACTCCAGTGTGCTTCCCCTTGTGGTTAGTGAACACCAAGGAACTAGTGTCAAGAGCCCTTTCTTGGTTTTAGTTTTCAGGAAGCTCCGAGCTCCGAGACCAGCTATGGCATCTTCACTATGGCTGATAGTGGGCAGCATTTTCTTCCCTTTTCCAGGGATCAATTATTCTTGGTTTTAATTTCAAGAGGTAGAATACAGTTGTATTTCAACTTGTTAGTTCCCTTCCTTTGGTTGCTGTTATGTGAGTAACATGAGCCCTTATGCACTTGGTTGCAATACTCCCGGAAGGTCACAGTAGTGCTCACAAGCTTGCTCTTAGGGTGCTCACACAGCTGTTTCAGTTGCTGTGCTCCGGGATCCCAGTCAACAAAGTTGTAAGGACTTTGCCTAGCTCATATGGATGGTAGCAAGGATCACTGAGGCCCAGAGCCCTAGAATACAATTCTGAAGTCATTTTGTGACCAGTGAGTGGTCAAACATTATATTGCTTCAGCAGTAGATATCTGTTGATATCACCTTATTCCTTAGACCTTTGGTTCTTTGTTTCTCCTGTTTAGGGGCAAAAGGGTCAAGCCAACATCACCTATGCTTGGGGAACTATTTGTGTTGCCAGGGGTCAACTCATGAAAGGCAAGCATTTAAATTTACCCTGCATGGAAATTTAAATCCATCATGGACAATAACATATTACTACTTGAATAGTTATCCAGAATAAAATTTCCAGATAGAGGATTTTCATATCTTTGAAGACAGAACTATCTAGATGCATGAAGATACATCAGAGGGATTGTTTTGTTTTGTTTTGCCTTAGGCTACACCCAGTAGAGCTCAGAGGTTACTCCTGGCTCTGTACTGAGGAATCATTCCTGGTAGGCTCGGAACCATATGGGATCTGAGACAGTTGCTTGCAAGACAAGCCCCAAAGAGAGTGCTATCTCTCTGGCCCATCTTCAGGTTTATAGAGCAGTTTATTAGCGGACTAGCTTCACAGGACTAGCAAAGAATGAGACCTCTGGTGGTGCAAGGTGTCAATAGGGCACTAGAGAACCCCCTGGTAACTTGCAGCAAGATGGTGGGAGGAGCACAGCGCATGTTCAGCACAACCTTGCACCTCACAGAAAATACAGGGAAATTCCTATTTGTCCATTCTGCAATGTGTTTGAATCGGAGAAACTGATTATGAAACTAAACATGTGGCACAAGAAAAACAAAGCTATATCAAGGAAATAAGATCCCATTGTGTTTCTAATTGATAAGTTCAAACCAGAGTATTGCCATATGACTCCTAGCTCAATAAACTCAACAAGATTACAAACTTCAAATGAGCACTATCTCCTACAGAGTTCCCTGTCATCCTGGCTAGAGCAGGAGAAAGAACCCTCTCGGTAACAAAGGTGTAAACACAGAGCCGTCCTCTCCAGACACAACCTTTTCCTTTTCGACATCACCCCCAGTGCATTATTTTGCTGACAGTCTCAACAGCCACCATGAATTTCCTGGGTCTTTATCAATCAAGTTACAGATAGGGAAGATACCCTTGGTAACATGACAAATCTAGCTGAAGTTACCCCCAAGATGAGCTGCTTCAAAGGTGCAGCTTATTCTTTATGCTAGTAGATTTTCACCCCACAGGGCTTTGTATTTAACATGCCCTCACATCCTCTAGCCTTCCACTGCTGCCTTACGAAGCCAGTGATTCAAATCTTTTCAGGGAAAGACCTTCAGTCTGTACAAAGGAGCCTCTGAGAGCAGTGCTGGGCGAGGACAGCCTGGAGGAGGCATTGCCTGCCTGCATCCTCTTCCTAGACTTCAGAACAGGAGTCTCCTCACAGCTCATTGACTCCTCATTTCAGACAGGAAACCAATAGCCAGACACATGAGGGACATTTCCCAAGGTCAGAAACTAGAGACAGAATGTTGCAGCCCAAGACTCTTCTCTGGTTTCCCTTCCCCACCCCTTCTCCCCAAACATTCTCCTTTATTTCTCAGTTTTTACTATGAAAGTGCTTAAACATACAGAAAGGTTAAAATAATGGTAAAACTAACACCTGTGTGGCTTAGTTTAGATTTACCAGTTAATTTTTTCTTTTATGTGCTTTATATTTCTAAGTATGTTTATTAGCCTGAGTCTTTTGAAAGTAAATTATCATAATACATCATTGTGTTTCTCTTAATAATGTTCTTGGGCCAAAGCAATAATACAGCAGGTAGGGCATTTGCCTTGCATGTGACCAATCTGATTTTCTTTTTTCTTTTTTTTGCTTTTTTTTTTGCTTTTTGGGTGACACCCAGCGATGCTCAAGATTCCTGGCTCTTCGCTCAGGAATTACTCCTGGCGGAGTTCATATGCGATGCCGAGAATCAAACCCGGGTCGGCCGTGTGCAAGGCTAACGCCCTACCCGCTGTGCTATCGCTCCAGCCCCAACCAACCTAATTGTAATCCCCAATATCCCATACAGTCCCCAGAGCATTGCCAGGCATCCCTCCTTACAACCCCTGCCCAAAATAAAAGAATAAGAACATTCTCTTAATAGCATCTCAATACCATTATTTATCACAGCTAAGAATGCGATCTATAATCTTAGATAATATCAATGCAAACTCACTTGTACCCAGTTTATCCAAATGTGCATTTTTAGATTCTCAATCTCAAAGCAAGGATGCAAAGTCCACACCTTATATTTGCTCATGATACCTCATCAGCATTTCATAAATCTGAACCAGCCACCTCCCCTCCCACTACATCCTCAGCATTGCCGGGATGGATGCAGGCCCTCCACATTTAAAGGGTGCGATCTCCCACTGAGCCACCCACTGGCCTCTTCACACCATGATTGCCTTTCACTCTAACAGCTCCAATCAGCCAGCTTAAAATGCCCTTCAGTCTGTTTTTGAGTGGTTGTTTCCTCAAGCTGCAGTTTACCTTGTCCCAGTATTCCCTATATGTCTAGAGCGCATGGTAGACTTACTTCCCCACGCAAGGATACTGGATACATTAGAATAATCTTCAGCCCTCCCCTGCAAACATGACTAAGATTTTTTGTTACACCAGCAAATCTGTGCTGGGTCTCTCGGGCCTTCTTTGTAAAGGATGATGATTTCTCCTACTTCATACCAAGCATTGAAGGTATAGGTAAAGGGTGTGTAAAATCCAAATGAAAAAAAGGAATAAGTAAGAGTGAAGAGGAAACCTTTGCCCTATCTCACTGCTGGAGCACGAGCAGGTTTTTGGTTGCCTAATCGGAATATTTGCACGTCCATCATGAGGCAGTGTCATGCTGTGTCTGCATATGCAATCAGATTCAGTTCCTACACCTTCTCTTGGATTTTTTCATTTGTGAAAGAAACAAAGTCCAGGAGCAACCTCTCAGTCACTCAGCAGATACGCAATGTCACATGAACTAGTGACCGTTTCAGGAGCCTCGGCGACTAATTGATAGTCCAGTTCCTATCACCGGTGTGGCCTTTAGGGATTCTGCAGTGTGCAGCGACTTCCCCTCCCCATTTCCAGACGGTTCTCAATGACGGCTTCCTGCAGCTGCCCCTCTGCTGTCACGGTGTCTAGTCGAGATCTGCTTTGAAATCGTCAGAAGCCTCCAACCTGGCCCAGTGATCTGGACTTTTCCCTGTAAGCTTTCTCTTCGCATCCATTGATGTTTTGTTTGGCTTGGGCTCAGCTCCCGACTCTGGGTCATTACAGTCCAAATCCTGGAGGCTCATTTGGAGGCAGCCTCCACTTTTTAATTCCACCTAATATGATCCATGCCAAACCACAGGGACCCTTGGGCAAGAATTTCTGTGCAGGAAAGGTAATTCAGTGGCAGGACTCATTTCAAAGCCATCTGGGGTTTTTGGTAAAGTTTCTCATAATTGTTCTACCAACTGAATTCAATTCTCAGGAATAGCATTTATGGTAACTCACTTAAGAAACATTATTTGCTAGTAATCAGTATAAGCTCCTACAATCTTAATGTTCACATAGCACTTAAAATTTTTGAGAAATAATAGTGATGACTATCTGAACCATTTTAAATTATGACTCCCCACTTTTTATCTTCATTCTGCCTTGTTCATGATTTCTCAAAGTCCCTGGAAATGTTTTCACTATAAGCTGAAAAGAGACCCTTTTCCAAAGCTTTTAATGTCTTAATCTTTGTCTTCCAAGTACTCAACACCGAAAGGCAATAATTTCCCCCATTTAGCACTGAAATGGTAACATCACAAAGCATGCGTGTGTAGCTGAAAACTTGGAACAAAAAGTAATCAAATGGATTGTGTCTGTGAAGATCTATAGACCATATCCTAAGATTATGGTTTCCTGGCAACGTGATACAAATCCTTGGAAGTTGTTGGGGGCAGGGGCTGAGTGGTAGCACTTCTCACCCCTTCCTCACCGCCTCCCCAAGTCCATCTAAACTATCCCTCCTGTATTGATAGCTCAGGTGGGCTTTGTAAAGTATGTCATTTGGGAAAAAGAGTTCCACTGCTAAATGTTTTTAATGAAAGTGTTAGAAAATTGTTATTCTAGGACCAGTGCTAAGTGATTATATCTGATGACCTGAGCTTTTTGGTTCTCTGAAACATCATCATCCTTAGTTATTTATATTTATGTGATCCACACCCTTCAAAGGAAAAACTGGACACAGGTGTTCCTATATCTAAGTAAAAGAGACTTCATTTCTTAAGATGTTCTTGGTGTCAGGAGTGAACTTATAATTTTCACCACCTTCTGTATTAGAGATAAATCAAGATTCAGAAAAGTTAGTTTTTTTTTTCCCAAGATCACACATCTAGACTGAAACTAATACTTTGCTTTCATTTCAGAGCCCTTTTTGTTCTGGTGGTGTTTGTTTTTTAATTTGGGTTCTATTCTAAAAGATAATTTTATTTTGAAGCTACAGAAAAGCAGTATTTAGGGTGCCAGGGACTTAACCCAGGTTGGCCCTGTGCAAAACCAGCACCCTACCTGCTGCACTTTCTCTCCAGCCTAGGATGACTTTTTTTTAAATTTTTTTATTTTTAAAATTACAAAGATATACAATTAAAAAGTTCATATTTGAGTTTTGCTCATACAGTGTTCCAGCACCCATCCCGCCACCAGTGCCCATCTCCCACCACCAATGTCCCCGGTTCCCTCCCCCTCCCCCAGCCCTCCTCCATGGCAGGTTCTTTATTTCTTTCCATTTCTCTCTTTCTCTTTTCCTTCCCTCCAGACTATGGATTACAGAACATGCATTAAAGGGTTGTCATGTGTATCTTTTTGCCTCTATTTAATGCTCAGTTCTAGGTTGGCATTAGTACCCTCGACAATTGTTAGCACACTGTTCCATTTTCTGTCTTACCTAGCCTCTGACTCCCACACGTTTGTGATAATTTCCAACTTTGACAAGACCTCCTGATATATGTTTCACTTGACCTTGGATATTGGTATCTTAATATGTACATATATATTTATGTTATGTAGATAAATGCAGTCATTCTGTATCTGTCTCTCTCCTTCTGGCTAATTTCGCTCAACATAATCTTCTCCATGTCCATCCATTTGTAGGCAAATTTTTAACTTCATTTTTCCTAACAGCTGCATAGTATTCCATTGTGTAGATGTACCAAAGCTTTTTTAAACAGCCTAGGATGATTTTTAATCACACAATTTTTGATAATGGTTTTGAAAGAGTAAATACCTAACAAATCAGGAAAATAGTTAAAGTAAACAACAAAATATAAACCATAAAAGAAATATGCTATGGATTCTATATACAAGATAAATTTTCCATTTTATGGAAATGAAATTGTGAAGTAATTATACAAAAGCCACACCAAGCAAGGTTTGGGGGAGAGGGGCTCACACTCAACTATATTCATGGACCAGTCTTGGTGGTGCTCAGGAGACCATATGTGGTGCTGGGGTTGGAACTAGTTGGCCACATGTAACGCAAGTATTTAACGCCTGTTCTGTCTGTCCAGCCCCATACTCAGCACTTTCATAAAACCATAATTCGGAACCAATGTAGTATTTGCATAAAGTTCCCTCTCTTCTTCCCTGAGCACTTTATATTAAGCAGGGACATAGATATATTTTCAGAAAGATGACTTGGTCAGAATAGCTACTTAGCTCCAGAAGGGTTTGGCAAGATGGTACTTACAGGCCAACAACTGCTGTGAAATTTCTTTCATCAAAAAACTAGTTCACTGTCTATAATAAAACTTTTCCAGAGGCCTCAGGAAACTTTAGACATGTTTATACCTGGGAATGAACCGTCCTATCAGGCTTTCAGTAAATTTATTGCTTCACAGAGATAAGACCAAAGAAGTCTGCGCAGGTATCAGAGACTGTTCAAAGGTAAACAAAAAAGACCGAATTTACCTAATTAGTACAGAAATCGGGAGCCAGAGCAGTAGTACAGCAGGAAGGCCATTTGCCTTGCATGTAGCCAACCCACGTTCTATATCTGGTATCCCAGATGGCCTCCTGAGCCGTCCAGGAGTAACCCCTGACAAGAGAGACAGAAATAAGCCCGAGCACCACTAAGTGTGGCCAAAAATAATCGCTGTGACCTTTTGGTAGATGGCTTTGACTAGATTGAGGAAGGTTCCTTCAGTTCCCATTTTCTGGAGGGTTTTAATCATGAATGGGTGTTGGATCTTGTCAAATGCTTTTTCTCCGTCTATTGATATGATCATATGGTTTTATTTTTTCTCTTATTGATATGATGTATTATGTTGAGGTGCAGAAACTTTTCAGTTTTATATAATCCCATTTGTTTATCGTTGCTTCCATTTGCTTGGTCAATGGTGTTTCGTCTTTGAAGATGCCTTTAGTTTTGATGTCCTAGAGTCTATTTCCTATATTTTCTTCGACGTACCTTATAGATTCATGTCTGACATTGAGATCTTTTTTATTTTTTTTTAATCACACCTGGTGATGCTCAGGGGTTTCTCCTGGCTCTGCACTCAGGAATTACTCCTGGCGGTGCTCAGGGGACCATATGGGATGCCGGGGATTGAACTCCAGGCCGGCATGGGCCGGCCACATACAAGGCAGACGTCCTACTCACTGAACTATTGCTCCGGCCCATGACATTGAGATCTTTAATCCATTTTGATCTGACTTTTGTGCATGGCATTAGAAGAAGGTTTAAGTTCATTTGTTTTACACGTAGCTGCCCAGTTTTCCCAGCACCATTTGTTGAAGAGGCTTTCTTTCCTCCACTTATATTTTTTGCTCCTTTATCGAAGATTAAGTGATTGTATATTTGAGAGTGTGTTTCAGGATATTCAGTTCTATTCCATAGGTCTGCGGGTCTGTCTCTATACCATACCATGCCGTTTTAATTACGACTGCTTTGTAGTAGAGTTTGAGGTTGGGTAAAGTGATACCTCCCATCTTTTTCCCAAGGATTGCTTTAACTATTCGTGGGGGTTTATTATTTCATACAAATTTCAGGATTGTTTGGTCAATTTCTTTGAAGAATATCATGGGTATCTTTATAGGGACTGCATTGAATCTGTATAAAGCTCTAGAGAGTATTACCATTTTGATAATGTTAATTCTCCTAATCCTTGAGCAGGAAATGTGTCTCCATTTCCTCAGGTCCTCTTTCATTTCTTTGAAATAACGTTTTGTAGTTTCCTTTGTAGAGATCCTTTACATTCTTTGTCAAACTGATTTCTAGGTATTTGGTTTTCTGTGCCACAACTGTGAATGGGGTTGTTTCTTTAATATCTCTTTCTTCTCTTTTGTTATTTGCATATAGGAAAGCCATTCTCTTTTGGGTATTGATTTTGTACCCTGCCACTCTACTATATGAATCTATTGTTTCTAGTAGCTTCTTGGTAGAGAGTTTAGGGTTTTCTGTGTATAATATGTCATCTGCAAATAGTGACAGTTTGACTTCTTCTTTTCCTATCTGGATGCCCTTAATGTCCTTTTCTTCCCTGATTACTATGGCACGTACTTCCAGTACTATATTAAATACAAGTGGTGAGAGTGGGCAGCCTTGTGTTGTCCCCAACCTTAGGGGAAGCTTTCAGTTTTTCCCCATTGAGAATGATGCTCACTGTGGGCTTGTAGTAGATGGCTTTGATTATATTGAGGAAAGTTCCTTCAATTCCCATTTTACGGAGAGTTTTTATCAGGAACAGGTGTTGGATTTTGTCAAATGCCTTCTCTAGATCTATTGATATCACTATCACTATCTTCCCGTTGATCATCTATTTGCTAGAGCGGGCAACAGTAATATCTCCATATGTCCTGTCTCACGCTAGTAGAACCCAGAGGCATCCACTTGCTCCAGGAACATAAAGAGCCTCAAACCATTATATTAGGACATGGCAATGACCTAATATAAATGTTACTGATATTTGGCATATCAAATACAACACGAGCAGCTTGCCAGACTTGCCGTGTGGGTGGCATACCCTTGTAGTCACCTCTAAATAAAGCAATTATTGATGAACCGGGGCGGCCACTAGCCGCGCAAGCCGGGCTGTGATAGTCTGGTCTGCTGGGTGGAGTTGTGATGAGAGGGAAGTCCGGATGTGATGTGGAAAATGGCGGCCCCCATGGAGTTGGGGGGGTCGTCTGGCTTGTTGTGAGGCTCTGCTGGGATGCTTTGGAATTTTCTTCGAGCTGGATCTATTGATATATCATATGTTTTTTATTTTTCTTCTTATTGAGACAACCCCGACTCCATGGAGGCCATGGTTTTCCACATCCGGACTTCTTTCTTGTCACAAATCCACCCAGCAGACCAGACTATCACAGCCCGGCTCGTGACTACTAGCAGCTGCGCAGTTCATCAATAATTGCTTTATTTAGAGGTGTATGCCACCTGCACGGCAAGCTGCTTGTCTTGTGTTTGATATGCCAAATACCAGTAACATTTATATTATCATTCCCATGACCTAATATAATGGTTTGAGGCTCTTTATGTTCCTGGAGCAAGCGGATGCCTTTGGGTTCTACTAGCGTGAGACAGGACATATGGAGATATTACTGGTGCCCGCTCTAGCAAATAGATGATCAACAGGAAGATAGTGATAGTGATCGTGATAGTGATTATATTGATTGACTTGTGGGTTTTGAACCATCCTTGCATTCCCAAGATGAATCCTACTTGGTCATGGTGTATAATCTTTTTGATGACTCTTTGGAATCTATTTGCTAGTATTTTATTGAAGATCTTAGCATCTGTGTTCATCAGGGAGACTGGTCTGTAGTTTTCATTTTTCATGACATCTCTGTCTGCTTTGGGTATCAGCGAGATATGTGGATGAGGCCTTCATTTCATTGAGTCTTTTCATGATATCCGACCATTCTCTTCAGGTTCTGAGGGTTTCATCTGAAAAATCTGCTGTGAATCTTAGGGATGTTCCTTTGTACGTGATTTCCTTCTTTGATCCTGCTGCTTTCAGTATTCTATCTCTATCTATGGTTATCATTTTGATTAGAATGTGTCTTGGAATATTATGTGGGTTTCTTTTAGCTGGTACCCTTCAGGCCTCCTGAATCTGGGAGCAAGCGCTCTTTAGTTCTAGGAACTTCTCAGCAACTTCTCAGCAATGATGGCTTTGATAGTTGCTTCTTCATCATGGTTTTCTTCCTATCCCTCTGGGACTCCAATTATTATCTTATTCCTTTTGCCTTCATCTCGGTTATCTTTTGTTGTCTGTTTATTGTGACTCTTTTTTCCATCTTCTGCAGGTGTTTGGAAAGTCTCTGAACCTCATTTGGAGCTCACTAATTCTGTCCTCAACGGTTGTTACTCTGCTGCTGAGGTCTTCCAATGAGTTTTTCATTTCACCTACCCACATTTTTAATATATTATTTCTTCTTGCATTTTCATTTCTATTTTCCTCACTTCTGCTCTTATGTCCTCTTGCATTTTTATTGGCTCTGTGTTCCATTGCTTCTATGAGCTCCTTATGCATCCTTAACAGCTCCCTTCGAAATTCCTCATCAGAGAGACTATACAGTTCGTCATCATTGCTTGGCTCATCTTGGCAAGCAGCCACTCAGTTCACTCACTGAGCTTATGAAATTCTGCATTGCTTTACCGTTATGACCATTACAGGTTGCAAATTGTGTGTTCTTGTGTGGATGGGCAGTACAGTGAGGGTTGTTGATGGCTGTTCAGAGTTTTGTGGGAGGTGAGGAATATTGTGGCTAATGTACCGTGATACTTCTATGTAGGATATACACGAAGTACTTTGTGTGGATGCTAGTGTGTCTGCGCAGTTTTGAATTCTGGTGTGTGAAACCTGCAAGAGTCCTGATCCTTTTGTGCACTCACCCCAGTGTTGGGGTTGGGTCTGGGCACTGGGGAGTTCAGGATACACCTGGGGTGGGGCCAGTGGAATCGGGCAGCACGTTGGCACAGAGAGAGTGCTGGGTCCTGGTGGCAGAACATGGGTGCTCCAGGCTGGCGGGCTCCTTTGTTCGCTCGCCCCCTTTAATTTTCTTAAAATTTATTTATTTATAATCCCAACCTGTTAGCTGTTTATGAATCCTTAATATACATATATTAAGGATATATAATGTATATTATTATGGCAATATATAATATATATTGTTTCACCTCTCTATTTCTATTTTATAGTATCATGGTATATAGTAGTGTTAATATTTGTGTTTTAGGTATACAGTATTATTTCACCAAACCTCGAAGTGCCAGCATCCTTTACCCCTGTCCCTGGATCTCCTCTTCTACCACTTCCTCTTCCCATCCACTGAGTTTGCTGACATAGTTCTATTAGAGTACTCCAAGGTTTGTGTTAAAAAAAGCCATTGTCTGTCCCCCTGCCGTGTTGCTTTATATTCCACCTGTGAGTGAGCAAATATCCAAGCTATATAAAATAATCCAAAACAACACAACAATAAACAACCCCATCCAAAAGGGGCAAAGCTGAGTAGATATTTCTCCAAAGACAGTGGATAGATGGCAAAGGTTTATGAAAAAGTTTTCATCACTGATTAGTCACGAAATTCAGATCAAATTTACAATAAGATACCATCACTCCAGTGAGAATGCCTATATCAAAAAGAACATAAAAAACAGTACTGGCAGAATCTACCAAAAGCCCAAAGCAAGCACCATTCTCAATGGGGAAAAATTTAAAGCCTTCCCCCTGAGATCAGAGACAAGACAAGGTTGCCCACTCTCACCTCTTTTATTCAATATAGTACTGGAAGTACTTGCCATAGCAATCAGAGATTAAAAGAACATCAAGGGCATCCAGAAAGAAAAAGAAGTCAAGCTATCATTATTCGCAGTGACACGATATTATACCTAGAGAACCCTAAACTTTCTACCAAAATATTCCTAGAAACAATAGACACATGTAGTAGAGTGGCAGGATACAAAATCAACACCCAAAAGTCGGTGGCTTTCCTATATACAAATAACAAAAAAGAAGAAAGAGATATTAAGGAAACGATTCCATTCACAATTGTGCCACAGAAAATCAAATACCTAGGAATCAACTTAACCAAGTGTGTAAAGGACATGTACAAAGAAAACTACAAGACTCTGCTCCAAGAGATAAAAGTGGACATGAGGAAATGGAAACACATTCTGTGCTCATGAATGGGGAGAATCAACATTGTCAAAATGGTAATACTCCCTAGCGCTCTGTACAGATTCAATGCAGTCGCTATAAGGATACCCATGACATTCTTCAAAGAAATTGACCAAACACTTCTGAAATTTGTATGGAACAATAAACCCCCAAGGATAGCTAAAGCAATTCTTGGGAAAAAGAAGATGGGAGGCATAACCTTTCCCAACTTCAAACTCTACTACAAAACAGTGGTAATTAAAACAGCATGGTATTGGAATAAAAACAGACCTGTGGACCTATGGAATAGAATTGAGTATCCTGACACCCAACCTCAAACACATGATCATTTAATCTTTGATAAAGGTGCAAAAAGTCCAAAGTGGAGTAAGGAAAGCCTCTTCAACAAGTGGTGTTGAGAAAACTGGGCAGTGACATGTAAAAAAAATGAATTTGGACCTGTGTCTAACACCATGCACAAAAATCAGATCAAAGTGAATTAAAGATCTCAATATCAGACTTGAATCCATAAAGTACATTGAAGAAAATATAGGAAAAACCCTCCACGACATTGAAGCTAAAGGCATCTTCAAAGGTGAAACATCACTAACAAAGCAACTAGAAGAAAAGAAACATATGGGACTACATGAAACTAAAAAGCTTCTGCACCTCAAAAGCAACAGTGACTAAGATACAAAGACAGTCCACAGAATGGGAAAGAATATTCACCCAATACCCATCTGATAAGGGGTTAATATCCAGGATATATCAGGCACTGGTACAACTATATAAGAAGCAAACAGCCAACCCCATCAAAAAATGGATAGAAGAGATTAACAGAAACTTCAACAAGGAAGAAATTCGAATGGCCAAAAAACATATGAAAAAATGCTCATCATCACTAATCATCAGAGAGATGCAAATCAAAACAACAATGAGATATCATTTTACAGCACAGAGACTGGCACATATCCAAAAGAGCAAGAACAACAAGTGCTGGCGTGGATGTGGTGAAAAGGGGACACTCATCCATTGTTGGTGGCAATGCCGGCTGGTACAGCCTTTCTGAAAAACAATATGAACATTCCTCCAAAGACTAGAAATTGAACTCCCATTTGACCCAGCCATACCACTCCTGGGAATATACTCTGGGAAGCCAAAAATACGCAGCGGAAACACCATCCCTACTCTTATGTTCATAGCAGCATTATTCACAATAGCCAGAATCTGGAAACAACCAGAGTGCCCGAGAATCAATGACTGGATAAAGAAGCTTTGGTACATCAACACAATGGAATACTATGCAGCTGTTAGGAAAAATGAAGTTATGAAATTTGCCTACAAATGGATGGACATGGAGAAGATCATGTTGAGTGAAATTAGCCAGAAGGAGAGAGACAGATATAGAATGATTGCATTTATTTGCACGACATAAATATATATATGTATATATATGTACATATTATGATACCAATATCCAAGGTCAAGTGAAACATGTATCAGGAGGACTTGTCAAAGGTGGAAATTATCACAAACGTGTGGAGTCATAGGTTAGGTAAGACAGAAGGGAATATGTGTGAATAAATGTCGAAAGTACTAATACCAACCTAGAACTGAGCATTAAATACAGGCAAAAAGATACACATGACAACCTTTTAATGTATGTACTGTAATCCACAATCTGGAAGGGAAGGAAAAGAGAAAGAGAGAGAAAGGGAAAGAAATAAAGAACCTGCCATGGAGGCAGGCTGGGGGGGGAGAGAATCGGTGACGTTGGTGGTGGGAAATGGGCACTGGTGGAGGAATGGGTGCTGGAACACTGTATGACCAAAACCCAAATATGAACATCTTTGTAATTGTGTATCTTACGATGGTATAATAAAATACTTTAAAAAAAAAGAAAAGAAAATGATCTCCAGTAAAGGTTGATGAGGGGAAAAAATAAAAAGTGTGATGGGAAAAAAAAACCAGTACTGGCAGAGGTGTGGCAAAAGCGAAATTTGTACACACTTGGTGGAGATAAAATTTGTTTCTGCTTCTATGAAAAACAGTATTTTATTTAAATTGAAAATAGAACTAATCAGAATTTTTTTAATTTTTTTCCAATATAAATTGATTTATAGGGGCTGGAGCGATAGTACAGTGGGTAGGGTGTTTGCCTTGCACACAGCCGACCGGGTTCAATCCCCAGCATCCCATATAGTCTCCGAGCACTGCCAGGAGTAATTCCTGAGCAAAGAGCCAGGACTAACCCCTGAGCATTGCTGGGTGTGCCAAAAGAAGAAAAAAAGAAATTGATTTATAAAGGAAAATTTATCTTTCGATATATGTATATATTTATATGATTTTATGAATAGATACACTTGAATGCCGTTATTCATCGATTTGCTAGAGCGGGCGCCAGTAACATTTACATTAGACCCTATCATGTGCAAATGTAACCCAATGGCATCTGATTGATTCAGGAATATGAAGAGCCAATAGATTATATTTTTAAAAACTTAACATAAACTTAATAGATTATATTTTAAAACTTAACATAAACTTAATATTTAAACAAAATTTAGAGCTGTCATATAATCTAGTAATTCCACTCCTTGGCATCAATCCCAACACAAAATCACCTGTGTTCAAACCGTGATCACCTTTTGGTATGTACACCTAAGTTCATTGAGGCATTATTTACAATAGCCAAGATTTCAAAACATTTCATGTGCCCAGATGACTAGGAAAACTATGTGGTAGGTGAGGTTGTAGTGATTTCTTTTGCATGTTTGAGGCCCTAGCACAGCAAAAATTTTGTGTACTATATGTATAATAGATGAATAGATACTATATTATATGTGTCTTATATACACATTTCACTATTTATATCAGTCTTAGATAGAGTTTACCACCCGCTTTGGGATGCATTCCCAAGCAACCCGACTCGGGGAAGACCGGGCCTAGAGCACCGGGGGCCAAGACCCGGCCTCACACTGTCCACAGGCTGGGCCTCAATCACAAGGACTTGGGTCCCCACGCACTATTTATATGTACACACAAAATGGACTATACTACAAGCTAAAAAGAAAAATTGAAATCTTGAATTTTGTTGCAACTGGGTGGGGAATGTTAAACAAAGTGAATCAGAAAGAGGACAAACAGCAGCTTATCTCACTCAAATATAGAGGATACAGAATTGAGCATCACTTTTTTATTTGTGAAGTATGGACACACCTGCAAAGGTTGTAAAGAGAATCAATGTGAAATTTATTGAAGCAATGTAAATTATCAGGGATTATACAAGTATTAACATAGTCATTTAGTATATTTCCTGTACTGTCAATGACTTAAATATTATTCCTATTTGTTAGAGAGATTAAATGACTTCAGGTACTACCACCTTAGAATTCACTCCACACCAGCATTATTTACAATATAGGAATAAGATTTGAAAAGGTTACTTGACCTTCCCTAGGTCAAAAACTTGTTGATATCAGAGCTTTTTATATTGACTTCTATAATGTTAAAAAACATTAGCTAATATAGTAGATTCTTAGCTAACACTCTGGCTCCTATTATCACATCTCTTGGTTTTTAAATCATGTAGTTATCTTCTAATTTTTTGCTAGCTACTATTCATAACACCATCCTAAAATAGCCTCATATCATTGTCTCGTCCCTGTTTATAATGCTTATGTGTAGGACTACATAGATCTCCTAAAGTTATCGAACCACTTTTCATACCAATATAAATTTTACATAACTTTTAGAACAAAGAACCATGATCATTTTCTATAAGACCTTTCTTTGAAAACTAAATATGAAAATATCATATCTGATAAATCACCTCAGCATTTCTTTCCTTTTATAATCCTTTAAATGAATGGAATTCTTCAAAGAAAATATAACAAGGGGTGGGGGGCCAGAGCGATAGCACAGCAGGGGGCATTTGCCATGCATGCAGGTGACCGACCTGGGTTCGATCCCTGGCATCTGATATAGTCCCCAAGCACCGACAGAAGTTATTCCTGAGTGAAGAGCCAGGAGTAATCCCTGAGCAGTGCCGGGAGTGACCCAAAAAAAAAAAAAACAAGTGGGAATTTAAGTAAATTTCTAAAACAAGTATTAAAATTGGTCTTCCCTAGTACAATTTTTGTTTTGTTTTGTTTGGGCGCCACCCCCAACCAGTGCTCAGGGTGCTGAGGACCGTATGCAAAGATTTCTGTATGCAAAGCATGTGCTCCAGCTCCACGTACCATCTTGCCAAACCAGTACAGACTTACTATAATTGTCTCAAATATTTGTGTTGAATGCTAAAAAGACTCCAACATGAATTTAAGGGATGCACTGAAAAGTGAAGTCATGATCAGAAAACTTTGAGCTATTCAGAAAAAGTTATAAACTAAGTGATGGTTTGATAATGACAGTGAGGTCTAGATGGTGACACTTGTATTTCCTCTGAGGAATTACAATCTAGGCTCCCACACATTTGATTGGCAACAGTATTGGCAGGCACCTGACAGGATAAATGGCAGAATCAGTGGACATGAATGAATTTATATACATTTTCCTTTATCTCATTTTTGAATATCAGTAAACTGCTCTGAGCAGAACGTATTTGACCACTAAAAGATACTAGTACTTATGACACAAAGGTTGTATTTTTAATGGAAGCTTAAAGTGATCTAAAGTTACATAGTGCTGTACTTTGGATTCCTTGCAAGCATTTTATTTACTTTGAGCACACCATGGTCCCCAAGCCCACCTGGAAGATGAGAAACAGCCTGCAACTCATTTTAAAAGCCCTATACTGTCCTGTAGGTACATATTCTCAACCTTTACAATACCAGGCACAAAGAAAGGCAGATCCTTGTGCAAATAGTCCTTTGCACAAATAAAGAGAGGAAGGAAGAATAAGATCTCTGGCCACCTATCTCACTTACCTGAAATAGTAATAGATTGCTCTTTTTCTCCTGAATAAATTAAATGATAAAAATGATTTTTCAATGATTATGAGGTATTTAATCTGTTTTTTGCTAAACACTTAGCAACTCATGTCTTTTTTTTTAAATAATTGAATAGCAAACCTTTTCCTAGCCAGTTTTAGTTGTCAGCATTTTGTTTGTTTGTTTGTTTGGGGTTCGTACCTGGCTCTGAGCTCAGGGATCACTCCTGGCATTCTGACGACCCTATGGAGTGCTGGAATCAAACCCGGATCAGCCAGATTGAAGGCAGGCACATTACCCTCTGTACTCTGGCCCAGTTGTCTGCCTTCTAAGCAGATAAACATACCATATGTTCTAATATTTATCTGCTGCCTCATCCAGTCATCTGATGGATAAACTTTGTCAGTTAAAAGGGGCGGGAAAATCTGATACATGTCTAGCCTTCTTAACTCAGCCAAAGAGAAACACTGTTTCAAAGAATTGATCTTTCCCCTTATGCGTCACTTGATCACTTATGCGTAAGATCCTTTATAATAGAGGACTTGACACCCCACCTAGAACCTTCAACCTTCAAGTGAAAACTATTGTGAACTTCAAGTAATTCCTGCCTGCCATGACGATTGTGCAGTCAGACTTGACCCATGCCCCAGGTATGGCTGCATGGAACCATGATTATGCCTCGTACTTCACATCTGTGCCAACCCAGAGCAGAACGATGGGTGACCTGAGTCGAGAGAATGCTGAAGCCAGTACTTTCTGGCCTCTCCCAGTTTCCCGTCATGAAAGAGCTAGATAGCCATTAGGTTTCAGTTTCTTTTTATGACTTCACTACATTGACAATAAATTATACTGGGCTACATCCTCAGACAACATTCAATATCAATCCTTTTTAATGTATTGATAAGTTACCCTCTTCATTGTTTAATAAACCTTTATATTAAAATAATTAAGGTATTGAAATATAGATAAATATCTATGTTTCTATGTTTGTCTATGTTTCAATACCTTAATTATTTGCCAAGGCATCGAAAATCAGATGGGCTGGACATGTAATGCAATTTGGAGGCGACCGCGGACTAGAGCTGTTACCGAAGGATCCCACAGGATGTCAAAAGATCACGTGGCCGCCCACCTACAAGATGGTCAGACTTCATCAAGACCCTGAGCGAATGGTTTGAGGCTCTTCGTATTCCTGAAGCAAGCAGATGCCATTGGGCTACACTGGCATGTGATAGGGTCAAATGGAAATGTTACTGGCGCCTGCACTAGCAAATCGATGAATAATGGGATGTCAAGTGATCAAGTGATTGAAAGAGAACACTTTTTCTTCCTTTTTGGGTCACACACCACCAATGCTCAGGGATTATTCTTGACTCTGCCTCAGGAACTGCAAGTGTTCCACGGGACCATATGGTTGCCAGGGATTGAACCCAGGTCAGCCGCGTGCAAAGCAAGCATCCTACCCGCTGTGCTAAAGCCATGGCCCCACAAAGACGAACACTTTAAAGCCTGACTAATATCAATTAATATCGACTAATTAGTATCAACTAATATCGCATTCCCTGTCCAGAGCTCACTCTGGCCCTCCCTTCTCTGTCCATGTTCCTGCCATGAAGTATGGAGTTTATGGCATGAAAGGAATATGTCACTTGGAACAATTTCTCATTCATTGTTTCCCAAGAAGGGGTACTGAAACAATCAAAGGGGTATAGAGGTAGCCTCAGGTGTAGCTGGGGGGAGTGCTTTATAATTTTTCACTGAAAATAAATTTCCATGGGGGCCACTAAGTAATTTTGTTTCCTGAAAAGGAGTGGTAGGGCAAATTGGCAATGTCTGTTCTAAATCATGCTCCTGCTGGCTAAAAGAAACTGTGGTTCATCTACACTATGGAATACTATGCAGCTGTCAGAAAAGACGCAAATTATGAAATTTACCTGCAAATGGATGGACATGGAGACTATCATGCTGAGTGAAATTAGTCAGAAGGAAAAGGACAGATATAGAATGACTGAATTCATTAATAGGATATAAATAGATACCAGCGTTTTACTAAGTGTGGGAAATGGTAATGGCAGGTTAAAACTCACCATTGAATATACACAAAGAGACTTAAGTGATAAACTCTAAATATCTGCAGGGCTAGCCACAATGTGTAAAACAAGAGGGAGAGAGAGAGAGAGAGAGAGAGAGAGAGAGAGAGAGAGAGAGAGAGAGAGCGGGGCTTCCTGCTATTAAGGCAGCATGGGGGTGGAGTGGGAGGGGGTGGGGTACATTGGTGGTGGAAATGGGGCACTGGTGGAGGGGATGGGTGCTGGAATACTGTATTACCAAGAACCAATTGTGAACACCTTTGTAATTGTATGTCTCACGGTGGTATAATAAAAAAAATAAATCATGCTCCTGGTTCCTGGATCATCAGTTATCTTCAGATTATCTAAAGCCAATTTCCAGGGCCCATATTGTCTGCTTTCCTAGGTCCAATTTCCTAGAGCAGGCAGGCCTAAACATGGTTTTAGCACCCAGCCTAAACGATAGCAAAGTGACAGTCAGATGATGGGCTGTGAGTGTGATGCCGGGCCACCTACCCATATGTGTAGGCAAGTCACCTCATGAGGGAGGACAGATCCTACGCAATGCCAGAGATTGAACAGTGTACGCTTGCAGGCAATACAAGGGAGTTACCTCCCATACTATTTCTACAGCCTTTATATTTATTTTATCATCTATTAAGATGGTTTCATTTGCATTATGGGTTGGGCTTTTGTTCTGGTATAGCTAGTTTGGCTAACCAGCCATTATCACACCATTGCCAGGGGATGACCTCAGGCTTACAGCAGTTTCTAAGCAGTTCATTTGTCCAAGAATGTCAACACATGTTGGCCCAGTTTGATTGCAACCCCTCTTAAAGCATTTGTGCAAGGTATGCACTCACAGAACAAGAGTCAAAGATGAGTAAGATAGAGCCTTGCTTCAGTGAACTCAGTTTAAAAGAAATAGACATTAAATTTGTATAATGAAATATTAAAGAAGCTATCTTTGAATAATGGGTTTTCTATAATTTTACAAGGATCATTTCACTGTTGTGGCGACATTTTATGTTATTATATTCCTTTGGTATCGCTCCTTCATAGGTCATCACAAGTGTCACAGCTTAAAGCAATGGCCGTATTTGTTACATTTCTGTAATTCAGAAGTCCAGAAAGGCCCAGCTGACTTCTCTGTTCGGAGTCCCATGAAGCCTTACAGAGCTGAAACCAGGGTGTTGGCCAGGTTGGGTTCTTACAAAGAGGTTCCAAAATTATTAGTGAAATTCAGTTCCTTTTGATCGTGGGTCCAACTTCCCATTCCTTCTTGATTCTCAGGATTTCCCCTAGATACGACTCTTGAGGTCTTGCCCCTATAATGCCTTTATTTTTCAACCTCAGAAAACTCCTATGTGTCACTTCCTTTGACACAAATCTTCCCCTTCAGTTCCCAGCCTGGGGGTGGGGGTGGGGGCTCTTCTAATTATCATTGCCATTTTAATTTTTGGCTCTTTTGTTTTTAATGGAGGGAACACCTACAAGATGTTGTGTGTTTTAGGAATATGATATTACAACATTTCACCCACCAAGTGTCCATCCGTCCATTATATCCGTGAGATCCCCTTTCTACTTTTTTGTTCTGTTTTGGGGCCTCATTCTGTGGTGTTCAGGGGTTACTCCTGGCTCTGCACTCAAGAATCACCATTGGCAGTGCTCATGGAACCGTAAGGGATGCGGGAAACCCACCATGGGTCACCCGAATTCAAGGAAAACACCCACACACCCCCACCCTGTACTTTCTCTCTGGCCCTTCCCTTTGTACTTTCAATTCACTCCTCTTTCCCTTTCAGAACCTCAATTCTGAGGTCAGAGTCTAAGGATTTGTACTTGACTTTTGTCTCTTCCTCTCTTTTTAAGGAACACCATATTTAGTTGAACACATCCAGATATTCTCCCTTTTCATTAACCGGAGTCAACTGAAATCTACAAAATCCCTTTGCTATATCACATGATATCACATCACATGATGTGATAATAGTCACTTTCACAGGACCTGCCCACGTTGGGATATACAGACTTGTACAGTGGGGAGAGGGGGAGCAGATGAGCAGGAATCTTGGGAATCACCGTATCTTCCAATAATAGTATACATTCTGATTTTTTTTAACTCTTCCCTGAAATTTCTTGGCACCCCCTGAAGAGCAGAGATCAGAGACTCAACTAACAGTGTCATAGCCTGAATTTCTCTCTCATAACATTGGTCAGCATTTCACCCTGGTCAGCAGTCCCTAATAATAATAAATGAAAGAGGTGGGAGTTCATATGTCTAAGGGAAATTTTGGGGAAAGGCTTCTGACTGATTCTCTTGCCTACAGTATGACATCGCTGCACACTCTGGAGATGGCTTCAACATCGCCCTAGTTCCTCTGAACAAAATCCCCAAGGACAACAAGCAAAGATTAGAAGTTCCTAAAGGTAAATGCATTGAATTGCCTATATTCTATGAAAATTTCCACCAGATTAGGTAAAGTTCCTCTGGTCACTGAAAAGATTTACTGAAGCAGCAGTATATAAGGGAGGGGGTTGGGGGAAGATTTTATGTCTGGATATTAATGTATTAAGCTAAGAAAACAGGCATAGTCAGCATCTCAGCATCTTTTAATCCACTGCACAAAACTTGACCTTTGTTCTTTACACATTTGTATAGCACTTGACATTGTATTTCAATTTTTTTTCCTGCTTTTTTGGGTCAAACCGAGCAATGCTCAGGACTCCTGGTTACTCTCAGGAATTACTCCTGGAAGTGCTTGGGGAACCATATTAGATGCCAGAGATCAAGTCCAGGTCAGCTACATGCTAGGCAAATGCCCTACCCGCTGTGCTGTTGCTCTGGCCCTCATGTACTTGAACTCTACACCCTCGGTAGGTCCCTGCCTGTGTCCTAGATAGTTCTTCTCCTTGGTACTGTAAGTAAAATGACCATATTTTTGAGTTATTTCCTAACCCCAATTTTATGCATTCTTCCTATTTCCTAACGGCAGTTCAGTTTCACATAGATCTAGAATAGAAATATACACCATGTGGATTCTACCACAAATGTGTGGGAGTCAGAGGTTAGGTAAGACAGAAGGGAACAGTGTGCTAATAATTGTCAAAAGTGATAATACCAGCCTAGAACTGAATATAGGTAAAAAGATACACATAACCTCTAAATGTATGTATTGCAGTCCATAATGTGGAAGAGAAGGAAGAGAGAAAGGGGGAAGGAGAGAGAAAAAGAGAGAGAAAGAGAAAAGAGATAACCTACCATAGAGGCAGGCTGGGAAAGGGGGGAGGGGGGAATTGGGGACATTGGTGGTGGGAAATGGGCACTGGTGGAGGGATGGGTGCTGGAAAACTGTATGACCGTGGGCCGGAGCGATAGCCCAGCGGGGTAGGGCGTTTGCCTTGCACACGGCCGGCTCATGCCGGCCCAGGTTCAATCCCGGCATCCCATATGGTCCCCGAGCACCACCAGGAGTAATTCCTGAGCGCAGAGCCAGGAGAAACCCCTGAGCATCGCGGGTGTGACCCAAAGAGCAAAAAAAAAAAAAAAAACTGTATGACCGAAACCCAAACATGAACATCTTAGTAATTGTATATCTCACAGTGGTATAATTTTTTTTTAAATACACACATGAATTGAAAGTAAATTCCTCCACTGCAGATTCTGTAAGTACAGTGTTCTAATAAATACTTTTACTCATTGAAAACAACCAACTCTTGACTTTTCTCCTTGTGACATCCCCATTTTCTGTTGTGATTCCACGTTTTATGTTTTGCCACTTTAGAGGATATTTTGTTTTTTAAAAGAACCAACTAGGATAGTTCTGGAACATTTCCTCTGCTTGAGCAAAGCCAATACCACATGTAAACAATACTCTGTACTGTTGTCCTTCCAAGGGGCAAACTAAATAGAACTCACACAGAAGCTTCGTATTCATGTGTCATCGCTGATATTTGCACATCCTCACGGTCAACAGAAAAATTGTCGTGTTTATTGAAAAACTTTCTCACCCAGGGCCTTTGTGCACCATCTCTTACTCCTAGACAATGCACGCCCATGCTCAGTTCTGCATGAGTGGCGACCACACATTAGAGGGACAGAACATGCCATCAAGGATATTGTCAAGGAAGAAGCAGATGAGTACTTCGTTATTGTCTTGAGTGATGCGAACCTGTCACGTTACGGAATACATCCTGCCAAGTTCGCCCAAATCCTGACAAGCAACCCTCAAGTAAATGCATTTGCCATTTTTATTGGATCTTTAGGTGATCAAGCAACCAGGTAAGTCTCATCTCAGGGGTGCAAAGGGGAAGGGAAAGAGAGATCTGAGCGTTTGCTGCACCCCTTTCCAGTCTGTGTTTGAGAGAGAGAGAGCAACAGTTGCTACAGTACCCGCAAGGAGCTCATAATCACCTGCGGAGAGATTTGACGTTCTGACATGGTCTTTTTTCAGGTTTTAGTTAAACTAGCTGACAATAAGTAGCAAATGTGTTCACTAATAAACTTAAGTATTTTATACCTTACACTTTATATCAAGGTCCAAAATTCAGTTCTGATCAGTTTTTGTTTGAAAGAGTGAACATCTACCATTTTCCTAGTACAGAGAATGTGTGTATCTATATATTTAATAAACATCCACAATATAAAAATATGTGTGTATAGGCAGACATCTCCCCCTCTTTATATTTACATGTAAATATAAGCCCAGTAAGGATGGAATAAATGTATTGTTCTAAGCCTGAGATGCTATCTGCTTCCGGCTACGTATCCTTCTCCGGCCCCCATTCCTGGGAGGGCTAGGTTGGGATATATATCTATCCCTTCTGGGGTGACCAAGCAGGTGAACTGCTCAGAGAAAATGTAAGAGAATATATACTAAGGCGCAATAGCAAATATTCTGAGAAACAGCAAGTACCATTGTGGATTATCTGAAAGGAGAGCTCTGGAAGCGCTCACTGCTTGAACACACTAACACTTTGAAATGTTTGTACTTGTGGTTCAAAACTCTAAGTTTTTTCTCTGCTTAAAATACTTATAAGAAACAGCACAAAATATTCACTGAAAGTGTATGACATGTGTCTCTTTGTTATTCTGCTTCTTTTATCTCTTGAACTCTGTGTGTGGCACAGAATCCTATAACAGCTAGGAAATATTTTAGTGTCCAAAGCATCTCTGTTTGCTATGGTATTGCAGAGTAAGGGTAAGACCACGCTTAATATTATGTAATTATAGTCACTTTTTAAAAATGGACTTTCTTGTTTTGTGAACTTGTCTCCATGACCTGAACACATGCCTTTTGTGCCCAGACTTTCATTAGCACCAGTCCAGTCTTCAGTGGAAAGCCCAACTACTGGCTCTGCTGAAATAGCTATTTTGTCTTTCGAGTGAACAGATCCTGTTTGAATACTTAAGAAAGCACAGTAATACCCTTGTGGTTTCCTAGGGAAATGGTCCAACATCCACTGGCAAAAGATATGTTGCAGAATTAGCTGGCCTACCAGGCATGCCAAATATATGATACTATACAGGGCGGTTGACTTTTATTAAATGTCATTCCAAAACCAAACTTTGTTGGCATAGTGCTTTTGGATAGATCTGCCTTGAGCTTTCATTACTTTCAAAAATGGTCCTTTGTTCCAGATGATAAATTGGCATTTAAAAAAGTTATCATGAGCCTATATAACCTCGGCGTCATCCAAGTGGCAGTTGCGTAAATCAGATTGTATTTCACATTGCATTGTTGTGATCCGAGTCATGGGGTGGGGGGTGGAGGCGGAGAACTGATTTCTTTTGGCGGGGCAACAGTTTTTAAAACCCATTTGCTAAGGCAGGAGAAGCTCTGAGATACAGTTAAGGCCGATGCATTCCCTGAACCCAGGTGAGGGGATCCCACATTATCCCTAGGGCTCTGATCTATCAAGGGAATATAAAATTTTTTTTTAATTTGCTGCTTTCTCACTGCAAAGGCACTTTTTCAGTTCCCTGCTTACAGTTCCCTGCTTTTTTTCAGTTCCCTGTCTCTTCTCCGTACCTTTTATTGTAGTGGAAGCCAGTTCATTTGGGGGGTGGGGGGAGGTATTGGAAAGTAAAACTTCCTTCCTTAAAACCCATTCAGGCTGGCATGGGGAGGGCCAGAGGTGGCCCCAATTTGCAATGGTAATTTCCTTTTCCTTTCTGTTGTGGCAGGCTTCAGAAAACTTTGCCAGCAGGCAGGTCTTTTGTGGCCATGAATACCAAGGATATCCCTCAGATTTTACAACAGATCTTCACCTCGACCATGTTGTCCACTATTTAGAACTTCCTTCTTTACCTTGGTGAGCCTGGGACTGGAACCGGGACAGCAACTTGGGAGTCCTCAGAAGAGAAGACATCAAATGACCCCCCCAGAGACAGAACTAGCCTGGCTTTCCTGTTTCCCTTTACCTGCTCAGTGGGAAGAATTCACAAAAGCAGCCAGAGGAAGAAGTGTTTGTGGACATCTACAACCACTGATAGGTCACAAATCATGAGAGGTGATGTGACCAGGGTTTTATAAAAGATCAAGGTCAAAGAAGTGTGGTTTGGATGCTGTGGTGCTTGGTCTGTTTCCAGATATCCCAGGAAAAGAGGCTCAGTTGCTTTTGCCTTAACACTTCATCTGGTCACCCGAAATAACACAAGTGACCCCATCAAATGAAGCCTTGAGTCCTATTCGAACATTCAGACATCCAGATGCGAGTCCCTGTAAACCAACCAAAACTGCTCCAGCTTAATCATTCTTTTATTTTCTCCTCTAGGATTTTAGAGAATTGGGCTCACTAAAAAGTGCTAGCAGCAATATTGTATATAAGGTTTGAGTTTCTCAATAAATAATTCCATTTTCTTAGTCAAAGCCCTAACATACAAAAGATCCTTGGCTTAGTTTCTTTGCCACGTGGCTTTTGAGAGTCTCTTTGAATAAGAGTAAATGCTCTGTTCTCCTTCCCTGCAGAAGGATAATGGATGTGTCTTGCCTCAAGTTTCCTGTTTCATCTTGTTCTGATGATTCTCAGAAACTTCACACTGGTCCATTTTGGTTTCTAAGATACATTGTGCAAAATAAATGCTTAAAGAAGAAATACTGAGGCCATTCATATAAAATGACTTAGCACATAGTAAAAAAAAAAATAAGGCATATGTGTTTGAATTGAATAGTTAAAGTTGTATTTTGCAAAAAAAAAAAAAAATCAAAACAAAACCAAAAAAAAACTAAGTACCTTTTGAAGCACCATTCTTTTTAACTTGAAATTGTACCTTCCCCTCTCTGGGCTGCCTTTCCTCAGCAGGTTTGATCTCACTATTTCAAATCAAATGGGGGCCGGAGCGATAGCCCAGCGGGTAGGGCGTTTGCCTTGCACGCCAGCCGGCCTGTGCCGGCCTGGGTTCTATCCCGGCGTCCCCATATGGTCCCCTGAGCACCGCCAGGAGTAATTCCTGAGTGCAGAGCCAGGAGTACCCCTGAGCATCGCCGGGTGTGACCCAAAAAGCAAAAAAAAAAAAAAAAAATGCTTCAGGGTAGTCTCCCTCCAACCACGTAATAAAACATTCCTCTCCACAACTTATAGCAGAGTCAGAAATACTGGTGGTACAAATAAGTGTGCTCATATGAGTTGGAGTAACAAGCTAACGGTGTACTTTATTCATGCATATATAGTGAAATTGTAAAGCTTCTTTTTAAGAAATCATTGGGAAGAAGGGCAACACCCATATATATATATTCCAGGCTTCCAGTGTGGTATCATCCAGTGGGTCAGCATGCCTTATTTTTCAGCCAGTCTCTCCTGTACTGAATCATCCAATGATACAATTTCACTTTTATCTTTTAATTTAATCAACAGCAAAACAGCAGCAACTAGCATTTGCTATATAGTATTACCTACTATACACCAGGGTTACTATGTGACCTCATATATTATGTCATTGAGGCCTCACAACAAGAGTTATTTACTCTGTATGTGGTAAAATGGGTACATTTTTTTCCTTATCACTATCACTGTCTTCCTGTTCATCTTCGATTTGCTTGAGCGGGCACCAGTAACATCTCCATATGACCTGACTTATGCAAGTAGAGCCCAAGGGAACCTGCTTGCTCCAGGAACATAAAGAGCCTAAAACCATTCCATCAGGTCATGGGAATGAGGTTTATAATTGTTACTGGTATCTGGCATATCAAATACGACATGGGTAGCTTGCCAGGCTCTGCCGTGCGGGTAGCATACTCTTGTACTCATCTCTAAATCCAGCATTTATTGATGAACCGCGCGATGCAAGAGGCCATGCGAGCCGGGCTGTGATAGGCTGGTCTGCTGGGTGGAGTTCTGACAAGGGGGAAGTCCAGATGTGGAAAATGGAGGTCCTCATGGAGTGGGGGTCGTCTGGCTTGTTCTGAGGCTCTGCTGGGGTGGCGGGCCAGGGCTAGAACCTGCCATCCCTCCAGGGTACCTCATGAGCGGCTGGGCACAGTGAGAGCCAGTAGCAGCTCTGCCCCATGTCTGTCTCTCTTTTTACCTTATATTGCAGATAAAGTGAGGCAGTACTGAGAGCTTGTCACTTTCCCATGCTTACCTAAACTGGGACTTTGACTAGTCACTCAACGCTTTGCAGCCTCATTTTAAGAATAGAAAATTCTGGGGTGGAGCAATAGTACAGTAGGTAGAGCAGCTGCCTTGTTCACAGCAAACTTGGATTTGATTCCCAGCACCCTATGTGGTCCCTCAAGGGCTCACTGCCAGGAATAATCCGAATACAGAGTCAAGAATTTGAGTACAGTTTTTTGTTTGAGGACCACACCTGGTGGTGCTCAGAGCTTACTCCTTGCTCTGCACTCAAGAACACTCTTAAGCAAGCTCAAAGTACCATATGGGATGCCAGGTATTGAACCCAGACCAGCTGCATGCTAGGCAAGTGCCCCAGTTTGGGGACTTACATGTAAGTGCCTGTCTGTGAGATCAGTCCAAGGGGTCACTAACCCTTAGAGCTGGCCGTCTCCCAGGGTCCAGGTCCAAGCATAGTAAGTCACATCTAACAGCAATGGAGAGAACAGCCTTTTTAACAAATCCTCCTATCAGAAATAGCTGGAAATAGTAATGCTAGACTAAAAGTATTGAAAGTAGGTAAAGGGATATACCATATAAAAAAAAATAAATCCACCCCTGTCAATACCTGAGCGAGCAGAGCTATTTTGCATGGAAAAGAATGAATGTTCCATTTATTTAATTTCCTCTCCCCACTGGCGAGACATCCCTTGCCATTGTTATTTCTGAAAAACCAAACTTCTGGTTCTTATTTGTAGACAGGAGGGGTTAGGGAATGGGGAAAGGGGTGGCCGGGGGAGCCCTATGGAAGGCTTCATATTCACTCACTGAGATGGCTAGGAGGTTTGTGCCGTAATTATTAAATATACTTAATTATAGGCCACTCCAAGCTGTTCCCAGGCCCTTCTTAGGACCAGGCCTTTATAATACATGCATTGTGTGTTGGGGCAGGGTGGCTTTGAAAGGCCCGAAACCCTGGCTCCTCGGCCCATGTAATGCGGAGAAGATTCATCGCTCTCCCAAGCAGCCAGAAGCAATGAAGGCCATGAGCAGCTGCAGTGTATGATGCGTATTCCGTCTCCAATCTATTTCGTGCCCCAGAAAATGACCTCATCACAAATGGGGTGACTGGAACTCCAGCCTCAAAATGTGGGTGGAAGCAGGAACCTTTGGGTCCTTCAGATGCTTAGAATGAATCACTTAGTTCTTTATGCTACACGGTTTCCTGTGAACCGTCAGGAGGAGAAATCCATCAATGCCAGTGAGGTTTTCTCTAAACAAACTCGAGGGTTCTGAAAGCCATTAGAAGGGTTGCTGTCGACAGCATTGTCAGTACATGACAGGCCAGCTCCAGGG
>JAJIBD010002769.1:140000-164482 GCA_021461705.1 Cryptotis parvus
TACTTGGGTAATTTCATGCCATCTTGTGGGAAAATTTACACATTCTAGGTAAAATTAGTCACTAGAAAGTTTTAGATACTCCTTGGTCACTACCTACCTGTGTGAGATGGAATTAGTCTCTTCTGGAGCTCAATTGCTTCATATCCAAATGAGAAGAGTTGGACAAAATGATTTCTAACACTAAAGTCTATGGTCCCTATAGCTCATAGAACAAGCTCAATCGACTTGGTTTCTCGTAAGGTGGATTTTTATGGGGGGGCAGGTTGGTGGGTTGAAGGGGGGACACCTTGGCATCCTGAGGTTATCCCTGACTCTGCTCAGGAGTCACTCCTGGCAGTGTTTGGGGATCATAGAGGGTACCTGGGATTAAACCAGGGTCAGCCATGTGCAAGGCAAGCCCCTTAGCCCCTATATTATCTCTTTGGCCTGTTATAGTCTTACAAGAACCTCATTATTTCAGTGTTTGTCTCAAAAACTCTACATACATTTGAGCCTGTGATAGTGTATTGGCACCTAGAACCACTACTGTAACTCAATTACACTCCTAAATATGCATGTTAGAAGTTTCCTTTGACTTCCACTCGAGGGGCTTCCCCAACCACTAGACAGATATTTCTATGTCTAGAATAATACAGCTAATAATTCACAAGGTTTCTACCCATTGTCTTACTCTGCACTTTGCTGTCTGAATATTCCATGTCTGCTGATCTACACAGTGGGATCAAAAGGATCAGGAATTGGAAAACTACTGTGTGCCAAGTGCTGACCTTTGTACAGAGGCTTAAACAATACACAATTGTGTGAGGTCTTTTTTTTTTTTTTTTGAATTGTTAAATCCTGTAAACAAAAAATCTCCAGGGTGGGAGAGAAAAATGCTTGCCAAGCAAACTCCCAGAGCTGAGAATAACTTGACAGTCTCTGTGCAATGAAGCACTCTTGATCCCTCTCACCTTCCCACAGAGCCCGCATCTGCTCACGGGCACAGCCATGCCCTTAGCTCAGAGTGCCAGGGCTACATACTTTCCTAATTGAGTGCCACTTGTGGTATCTGGCCACTTAGAGCAAAATATAACACTCCTTTGCAGCGGTTTAGTTCCGGAAGATGGAGAACATCATGTTCTGTTCTAGAAAACTCCTCAAGGAACCATAACTTCCACAGAGCAGCAAACACTCTGTCGCCGGGCGGTCCCTCCAGGTGCCAATCACCCTGAGATTTCCCTCTTCTCTCAAGCTTCAGGGAAAGTGAAGTCTTAACTCTCTCTGCAAAGGGACTGTTTGTCTATACACTCTGACCCTGGAGGGTGAGTGTTGCCCTGAGAAGTTTTAGAAGCTTTATTACAGTTACTGCTCTGAAGTATTAGTCATGGTAGCTGGAGCTTGACCTGGAAATGGAAGGGAACCACATCTCTCGGAATATCCCAAAGCAAGTACGTCTCCTTATGGAGGCCAGATGTGGCAAGAAAATAAGGAGCCAATTATGAGTACTTTGTGTAATTGATCTCGTGATGCCATGCACAAAGCCTTACTAATTGAAACTCCGAATAAAACTATTTTGATGGGAAAGTGAAGTTAGATTTTCAAACAATAACATTTATATTGGTCAATACTGATGTTAATTTAATGAGACAGACCATTTCTTCACTCTGGCACTAATTCAGAGCCATCCCTCAGGATGCAGGAATAGAATGGGTCTCACTATGAGACAAAAAATCCCTCCTAGAGATTTTCTCACCTATACAAAAATTCAGACATAAAAAACACACAAAATTTTTTTTTAATTTTTTTTTAAAAGGTGGGGGCGGAGCGATAGTCCAGTGGGGAGGGCACTTGCACACCGGCCGACCCGGGGCCGATCCTCGGCATCCGAGCACCGCCAGGAGTGATTCCTGAGTGCAGAGTGAGGAGTAACCCCTGAGCATTGCCGGGTGTGACCAAAAAAAAAAAATCACTGGCGGAAGATAAAGCTGAAGGGCCTCTTGGAAGTCAATGTTTCTCTGGGCAAATGACCTACTGCTCAGCTCTGGACTTCCCTCAGGAATGTTCCTTGAAATTCCTGAACTAGCAAAGAATCTCAAGGTTTCTGCAGCAAGACAGGATACTCAGGTTCCAGAAGAGGCCCAAAAAATTCATAAAAAGAGCCAGTAACCATGGGTGTGCAGGAAGGCCAGGTGTTATGGGCAAATTGACTAGGAGCAGAACTCATTAATTTTACAATTGATCAAGAAAGGGGGCTTAAAAGGGGGGGCTTAGTAGGAAAATGGTCTATTTTCAAGGCTGAAAGAGTATCCAAGTCCACAGAGTACAGTGATTTCATCTCCTATATATCGTGCCCAGACTACAAGAATCCTCTTTCTCCCTCTGACCTTTTGTGGAGCCTGAAGAAACTGGAATGCTCTCTGCAGAGGTGGAAGATTGTCCAGCTCCACAAAACTGCCTGAAAGCAGACATTCAGTCACTTGGCTGGAATACAGCTTTCTGCAGCTGGCCTGGCCCTCGCCCACCCCATCTGAAGTCTATCTTTAGAGCTGCGTCTCTCAGCCAGAGGGGCTTCTCTTAAAAAAACACAAATAGGCCTGAGAGACTATCCATCACATGCACCCGGGTTTCAATTCCTTCCTTCTGCTTTTCTCCTAGGCCCAAGCTGAGATGAAGGTGCTCAGACAGACAGGGCAGGTGTTCTGGGAGCGTCTTCAGGGCGGGGCCTCAGGCACATGGGGGTAGCAGCCTCGCTGCGGGCTCTGTGCTAGGTCGTTTCGAGCCTTTGGATTTCTACCTGCATTTTGCCTTCTCTCTTAGAAGCAAAGGTGAAACTCAGCTTTCCTAACAGCTGGGATGCCAAAATCAGTGCCGGGTCAGGCCCAAGGGCAAGGTCTTTGCATTGGACACCACCCCAAAACCTCTGAACCTTGTCAGTGGTGAAATAAACAAAATCTGATTTGTCTAGAAAACTTTGGCCTTGGGCTATGGACCTTTCTGAAGGGAACTAACACTGACCCCTGAGAGGCCACAGCCGTCCCTGGATGTCAGCCACTTCCATTCCCTACAGGAGCAAGTTGGTCCAGCCCAGCGGGCAGCACAGCAACACACAGGCTCTTGGGGAAAGAGCTTTGGCATCTGAGCCCAACCCTGGTAAAGACAACAGTGAGACCCTGTGCACCTCTCAAGAGCACGACTTTCCTCCTTGAGTGTTGAGGGTACTTCTAGAAGTTTTCTCAAGTGTTTCTGTAATTTGACCTTAGGAAGAAGCTAGTTGTGTAACTGTTTCTAAAAAACCCTTACAAATTATTTCCTTAGCACTCAGAAAAAATGGTCTTCTAAAGAAAAGAAGCACCTTTCTCCTTTAAGACGCTGCCTCTACCCTTTTAGTTTTGTATTTGTTTTGGGGCCTGGTGACCTTGCCTTGTGCCGGTCACCACCATGCAAGGCTACCGGCCTACCTGCTGTATTAACTCTGGACACATGTTTGATCTTTGCTCCATGAACAATCTTCCTCTGGGTCATTTCTACCTTCTCCCAAGTGCTCAAGTGCATCCCAAGTGCAATTTGTCACGCTGACATTTGATGTCATCAGACCAGCCCACTCAGGTCTCCTGGGATTCATGGCCACAGAATTGGCACCCTGAAAGCATCTTCTGTGTTCGAATCTGAGCCCAGAGGCTCAGACGACCTTGACATCTGCTATAGGGATGTCATTGATGGGACCACAGGAACTGACCCTAGTTCCCTGTGGTCCCATCCATTGCTGCTTTGCCAAGGGCATCCAGACTGAGAAACCCCAAACTCAGTCTGCATGAGACAGGCTAGGCAGTTAGCTTGGTGTAGAATCCTGGATCTGGGCCTTCACCCCATGGAAAACAAGTTTCCTTGTCATACCATGCACCTACTACTTTTTTTTTCTACCTCTGATCTGAGAATAATAATCTGCATCTCGGGATTCATGTGAAGACCAAAATCAGAATGATAACACCTCAGACCCACAAAATTCAAGGCACTTGTTTTTTGAGGGAGGTAAACCCTTAGGAGGTGGGGATCTCTTTGGGAAAAGCTTCCTGGGAGTGGCAGGGAGATTCGAGTCAAACTCCCCAGAAGGTCCGAGGGCCCAGGGCAGTCCCCACCCTCAGGTAGAATGAGTGGAGATGGTGGTGGCCACAGTTGCATGATGGGAAGTCACTTCGGCTCCAGAACGGAGCAGAGCCACAGACAGGATTGTGATTATGAATTTGATTCCTGGCCAGGACTTAGTTTCTCTGACACTGGCATAGCCTTGGTGTTGAGAGAGGTAAACTAAAGTGGCCTTTCCACAGGACTATCTCTAAGTAGCTTGCTTTAAACTACACGCTTCTTATCAGAAGGCTGTTAGCACTTTAACTGTTTTAAAAATATAATCAATGACAGAATCCATCTGGGCTGTCGAATCCCTAATTCAGCTAGGAATTCAGCTCTTCATCAAGAAAATTGGTGAATCCCTTTAGCTAGTACCTTCTGGAAGGCATAAATCACATGGAGATCTTAAAAGGCTAAGCCTGGGGTGCCTTACTCTGACAAATACACAAAGAATAAAAATTAATCTTAGTCAAAAATCTTAATTACTCTTCTATCTAGCTCTTATCTGCCACTTCCCAAGCACTTTACATAGATTAACTCATTAAATCCTGAAAGTCTCTATGACAGGGAGTTCCTGGTCCCTGTCATATAAAAATTTCATTTTATTTATAAAGCAAAGACAACAAGTCTACCCTTAAAGGTAAAAAAAAAAAAACCAACTTGGTAGCCAAGGGAGAGAGCAGCACATAAAGCTCCCAAAAACCTAAGAGCAAACCATGAATTTTCATGTATGTTTTCCAGTGTGGCTCTTTCTTTTAGGGCCTCAGATATCCCCCTCCCTGGAGCCCAAGATGCCGATATGCCTCTTGTTTTTTGTTTTGTTTTGGGGGCTGTACCCTGCGATGCTCAGGGTTCACTCCTGGAAGGGTCAGAGGAATATTTATGGTGCTGTGGATCAAATTTGGTTCAGCTGCATGCAAGGTAAGTGCCTTACCAGCTCTACTATGGCTCTGTACCCTCAACATCTCCCTTTTCACTTAAACAGCTTGAGAAGTGTTACAAAATTGTTCATTTTCACTGAATATCCTGTCACTTCCCAGACCCCTTGAATCAGATGGGCCACCATACACACTTACATACACACACACACACACACACACACACACACACCCTGAGCTGTGTCCAGCAGGCTAGGAGTAGAAATGATACATGTTACATCTGAGCCAGCATTCAACCTTGCTGCTTCTGTCTGAGGTGCTGTCATGTGACTGAGAAGGTCATGTGACCAAGGCGAGTAACACCAGCATGTGCTCCAGAACACATGAGCCCAGAGAACAGTGTGGAACCCAGACTCCTACTGATGTGCACTGCAAGGACAGCACGGAGAGTGAGAAATAAGCCTTTGACCATAGGCCACTGAGCTTTTAGGTTAGTTTGACTATTCAGAAGAAACCAATACAGGAAGTTCTTTTGTTCCTTTTTCCTCAAAACTTGATTACCAGATTTAAACAATAACAAAGAATTCAAACTAAAATTTAAAAAACACTTCTCACTACTACACAGAAACTCATTCAATGACACAGTGACATACCACTGTGCATAGTGATTAGAAAAGAGCAAACATTTGCGACACTTCCTCTGGGACCTCTCAGTCAGCTGGGAAGCTTAGGATAGGGACCCTGAGTGAAGAATCAGCTCACAGGGGTGCATGATCCAAACAATCCTGCTCACGAGGGCAGTAATGCCCTGGTCCTTAAACCCACAGTCTCATCATTGTTCCTCTATCCTCTGCCTTCCTAGCCTTGGGATAAGCCTGAGCCAAATCTTGCCTTTGGCGTGGCCCTGGCCCTGTGGTATATGAACTACTATTGGGTGTAGGGCATGTGGCTCAGGAGTCAGGAACATGTACACCCTCTCAAACGTGGGCAAGATGAAGAATTGGGGGAAAAGAACCAAGGAGTTCTCGGGGATGTTAAGAACCTCAGCTTAGGGTGTTCTAGGGTAGCTGGGTGGCAGGCCTGAAGAGGATCTCCCTGTCCCTTGACTGGTCTTCCCGAATTTCAAAGAGCGATTTAACCTCAAAAAGCAATCTTCTCTTCATCTCCAGGATGGCCCACTGGGATCCAGCCCACTGGGATCCAGCCCACTGGGATCCAGCCCACTGGGATCCAGCAATAATTCTGGTACTAGAGGCCCAGGGGGTAGGACAAGGACAAGGGGAAGCAAGTGGGCAGCACAGGCCCTTTCGGAGCCCAGAGTAATGACAGCTCCACAGAGCAAGCCTTGTTATGAAGAACGATTCCATGATGTGGCTGTTTTGTTTTGCTGTGTAGTTTTTTTTCTCCTTGAAATGAGCTGAGAACCTTCCTTTACCCAAGATTATAAGTTGGGCTAGTGATGAAAGGTCTGTGCCATGCAGAAAGCTCAGAGAGGAGCTTTCACCATGGCAAGCTTTTTCATTGAAAATGGCTTACTCTAAGGCAATTAAAAAAAAAAAGGAAATTAGCGAGAAGGAGCAGAATCATCTTAACCATTGTGAGTCTTCCTGTGATCCCTGGCTGATCATCATGGCTGACAAATTTTCAAACCTTCATTCAAGCCAGTATGACCTACAGAACTCTAAAGACTTGAGGAAAATAAAAATCAGTGGGCTCATCTAAGGTTCAAACCCTAGGTAAAGGCTTACCATCTCAATCCCTTGTTCTCACTTTCTTTGTGAGAAACCACTGTCTGTTTCTTTGCTTGCTTGTTTGCTTGTTCCTTCAAGTCCATGTTCCCCTTTGAGTACATATTATCTATCTCTCTCTCTCTCTCTGCTTTATCCACTCTGGAGAAGCTTGTGTTTTGTTTTTAACATGTGTTCTTCTCTTCCCTTTCATGTCTAAGCAACTTTTTATTCAATAAAAACTATTATGGGGGCTGAAGAGATAGTATAGAGGGTAAGGCACTTGCTTTTGGCTTCACCAAACCAGCTTTGATCCCGGCATCCCGTATGGTCCCCCTAAGCATCACCAGGAGTCATTCCTGAGTGCAGAGCCAGGAGTAACCCCTAAGCATTGCTGAGTACCATCGTGCCCATATATTATATATATATAATTTATTTATTTACTTATTTATTTATATAGTATATATTTAGTAAATATACTAAATATATAGTATATATACTATATACTGTACTATATATACTATATATACTATATATACTATACTATATATACTATATATAGTACAGCATAGTATAAATATATAGTGTATATATAGTATACATACTATATATACACTATATATATACTATATAGTATATATACTATATATACTGTATCACTGTATCACTGTCTTCCCATTCATCATCGATTTGCTCGAGCGGGCACCAGTAACATCTCCATATGTCCTGTCTCATGCTAGTAGAGCCCAAGGGCATCTGCTTGCTCCAGGAACATAAAGAGCCTCAATCCATTCCATCAGGTCATGGGAATGAGGGCGCACAGTCTGACGACAAGCCTGAGATAGAAGATGTTGGCTCTGATGAAGAGGAGGAGGAGAAGGACGGTGACAAGAAGAAAATCAAGGAGAGGTACATTGATCAGGAATAGCTGAATAAGACAAAGCCTATTTGGACCTATTTGTGACAAGAGTATGCCACCTGCATGGCAGAGCCTGGCAAACTACCCGTGTCATATTTGATATACCAAATACGAGTAACAATTATAGACCTCATAGACTATATATACTATATATAGTATATATACTATATATATGCTCCCTATGTTATATAGTATATTGTCAGGGAAGCCGCTGGTGTCCCCGACAGTGTCAGGACAGAGGTTCTCTTCTACCTCCGAGGACACTGGGGGAACACATGAAAACTCACGAGTCGGTGCAGTTCCAAAAAAGGCTTTTATAGTACAAAAGCTCTTCCACAGCACTCCAATATAATGAACAAACTCTAGCTCTGGTTCTTAGACCATACAAAAGAGCCTAAATCTCCCACCAAAGAGAGAGGATTCTCACCCAAGCTGAGTCCTACCCAGAAGAAGGAGCAAAAGGCCAAAGAGCAAAAAGCCAAAAGCAAAAGGCTGAGGAGCCAAAAGCCGGAAGCGAAAAGGCCAAAGCTGAAGGGGCCTCATGTCAGTCCCTTATATATACCAAAGTATCCAGGGAGGGTCATGTCAACAAAGAACTCTAAACAGAGTGTAGTGCCACACCCTATTGCAGGTATAAACAAAAGGTTAGCCAAGGTCTAATCCTTTCTACCGAGATTATCGCTTATGTAAAACACTGGAGAGAGGGGCTGATATAAAGTAATACATCTTAATTTCATGAGCTTCATGTAATCTAGATGGTACCCACAATGTCCTTATTATTATCTGCACCAGGGTGATTCTGAGTATTTTGTTCTCGTGTACTGAAAGGGTCACACTCACCTGCTTAAAGCAAAACTAGTATGATCCTTCCTATAGTCTTCCTATAGTCTCAACGTAGCCAGGGTGGTAGTCTCCTGGTAAATTCTAACTGTCCCACACTGGGTGCAGTGGATATAAAGAGGAGCTGTGCCCAATCTAGAAAACATAGAAGTCTTAGTAGATGTATAAGTCAGAAGTTATTCAATCAAAGTGACTTCTGTAACTGCCACACCCTCTAGCAGTGTTTACATAGAAGAGAGGTCTCATTAGAATGAACCTTGGCTTAAATAGATTAAGCTGGGAGTGGGCAAGACAACAAAGCTCCCAGAATAGCTAAACCTGTCCTCCAACAGTATATATATATATATATATATATATATATATATATATATATATATAATATATATTATATGTATATATAGTTTGTGTGTGTGTGTATATACACACACACATACTAAAAAAGGGGTGAAACAACCTAAATCAGTCAAATGCGATAAAAAGATATTTGAGTAAGTGAATATGTGGGTGGGAGCATAGGTTGACAAGGGAAAATCTACCCTATTTAAAAATACCTCAGAGCAAGGAAATTCCCAAGTGCTTCTTAGTAGATACAATACTGGTGTTTTAGTTGAAGTAGAAATGCAGTCAGATCTGGTAGCTTAGCATCCTAAGTACCACTCCAACCAATTTACACTATTTATGCCTTATCGCCTATACTTCTCTTGGACTTTTGCTGCATTTGTTTAGTAGTTCCAATACAGTAAGATAAAATGCCAAATATATTACTGTTTATACTGTTTATATCAGGACTCAACCACTTTGATACAAGTCTTTCATTTACAGATTTTTGAAAAAAAATAAAAAGATTCTGACAAATGCCAAATGCCATCCATATTGTCATTGCTCTTCTAGAGAGGATGACTTTGGGTTCTTACTCCATTGTTTTCATGGACATCACTCCCCCCTGAAGAAAATTTCTCTACCTCTACCTCCTCAACTCTAATTTACCTGCCCCTCCATTGTTTTAAGATGACTTATAGCATAGTGCAGCACCCTAACGTTACAGGTACTCAGTTCCTTAGCACCAGGGAATGAGGAAGGAAGTGGTAGTAAATGACCAGAAGCTGTCAACCTTGTTCATGAACATACCGCAGTGTGGGCCTGAAACCACTCGCTTGTATTCAAATGACCCTTCAGCTGGCCTGCATTTCTGTTCAGTTGATGTTCAATATCTCCTTTTCAAATCCTCCTTTCATTTCTGTCTCCCTGTCAAACTTGCCTTTTTCCCAGCCATAGCCCCTCAGCATCTGTTCTCTGCTAGAGGTTATGTATAAATTACTAATATATCGCCCCTCTAGATAACTCAGGATCTGGACACAGTTATAGTCACAGGCCTCACTGTGATTCCACAAAGCCAACCAACAATTAACAGGCACTTCAGGCCATGGTACTATGGGAGAGGCAGAAAAACTCATTTCTCTTAAAACTCATTTCTCTTAAGTTATACCAGCAACATTTGCCTTCCCTCTAGGTCCACCCTGGCTAAGGAGATGTTCGTGGTTTAAGAATGAGTCAAAGAAAACTAAACTCAGAAGTAATGTGGTCTGTGGAGTCACCAGGGAGAGTAACTGAATCTCAACAGAGCTGTACCTTTTCTCATCTTCACAGGCCCTCCACACACATCCTCTCAGCATTATGGCAGCCTGAAGTTAGTTAGCAAAGTGCTCAGTGCCTTAAAGATGCAGCATTCCCCAGCCTCCTCTCCCAATGCTCCATTCATACCTCATACCTAACATGGCCACAGCTCCCAATGTCTTCATATCTGCAGTCTTGTAAACTGGAAATACTCTCCCACCCCGTTCCTTCTTCTATAACTGTTAGAGGACAGGTTTACTCCCTGACATATAACCTCCTGAGAATTTTTTAGATAATCTTCTTTGCTACTTCCCTGCCTCATAAATAATTTAGTCATTCATTCAACAAATGTTTGTTGAGCACTTAACTGAGCTCTTTAGTCATTCTCTTGCTAGATAAACCATGAGCTTGTTCTTATAGACCATACAGAGTGCCAAGAAATAAGATAAATAGCCAAATAATGTCAGTGGGAACAAACTCGTAGGGGAAAAAAAATCAGAGGTCTATTTTTACCTCTTATTTTTAAAATGATTATTTGTGTTTGAGAAATTAAATTAAATAACATGAAAATCTTATGTGAAATCATATAATATTAGAAATGAAATGAAAACATAGAATATGTTCCCAGTGAGTACATTATCTTTATTTATTTATTTATTTATTTTTTGCTTTTTGGGTCACACCCGGCAATGCTCAGGGGTTACTCCTGGTTCTACACTCAGGATTTACTTCCGGCGGCACTTGGGGGACCATATGGGATGCCGGGGAATCGAACCCAGGTCGGCTGCTTGCAAGACAAATGCCTTACCCACTGTACTATCACTCCGGCCCCTGAGTACACTATTTTAAATTAGACACAGAAACCTGAAGAAAGGAGATAAGTGGGCCTTATCAAGAAAAGCACTAATAAGTGCAAAGGCCCTGAGGTGGAAGTGTGTTACACAAGCATAAAAAGAGAAAACAATGACACACACACACACACACACACACACACACACATATTGTGATCCCAATATCCAAGGTCAGGTGAAACATTGATCAGGAGGTCTTGTCAAAGGTGAAAATTACAAAAACATGTGGGAGTCAGAGGTTAGGTAAGACAGAGAAGGGAATAGAGTGCTAATAATTGTCGAAAGTGCTAATACCAACCTAAAACTGAGCATTAAATACAGGCAAAAAGATACACATGATGACCTCTAAATGTCTGTATTACAATCCACAGTGTGTAAGAGAAGAAAGAGAGAAAGAGATAGAGAAAGAGATAATAAACCTGCCACAGAGGCAGGCTAGAGGGAGGAGGAGGGAATTAGGGACATTGGTGGTGAAAAATGGGCACTGGTGGAGGGATGGGTGCTGGAATACTGTATGACCGTAACTCAAATATGAACATCTTTGCAATTGTATATCTCATGGTGGTATAATAAAATATTAAATTAAAAAAAAAAGAGAGAGCAAGCAGGTCGGTGGGGCTGGTTTGGAAAGAATAAGCAGAGTAAAAGAATAAGCAGAGTATCAGAGGCCAGAGGATAACCTGACCCAGAGTACATGGGGCCTTGGAGATGGTCAGAATTTAGATTTTTACAAGGTGTAGTAGTGGAAGTTAGGATTCTGATCAGAAGAGTTATTCTGCATCACATTTTGATAGATCGCTTAAGCTGCCATGATAAAAAAAAAAAAAAAAACAGACTGTAGAGAGTCAAGGAGGGAGGCAGAGAGATAAGTCAGGAAGCTGGGACAATTCAGACAGGGTGAGATAATGGTAGGGAATCGAGTGAGGTGAGAAATAGTTGGAATCTGGGTATATTCTGAAATGGGGCTAAGAGAATTTGCTAATGGACTTGGAATTAGAGTATAGGACTCTTACATGACTCCAGAGCTTTGGCCTGCAAAATAGAAAGCGTAAGGCTGCCACTGAGACTGGAAACCAAGCAGATGGAGCAATAGTGACACTCTGGACTCCAAGGTCTTGTTGCTTTCCCCAAATGCAGCAGTTTCCTGACCTGTCTACAAACATCTCCAAGTTTTATCCCTGGACTCTCCAGGGTTGTGGGCTGGAGGCACTTTGGCTAAGATTCTCTTTCCTCAGATGGCACAGTCTGAATACACTGAATGCTAGCCACGCTTGCCGAAGCCCCAAGGGATGACAAAGAGCCACACCCCATGTCCAACAGCAAGGCATGGACAGTTCAAGCAGGGTTGATGGGAGGTGGGAGGACATCAGAGCACAGGTTCTCTACACGTTGGCAGCATATGGAGTCCCTTTCAAGACTGTGCCCCAGAGCAGTGTGTCGATGTCTGAGGTGGGAGCTAAGCTTCCATGCTGTTCTTAGCTTCCAGATAATTCTAGCTCTGGGCCCAGGAGGAGAGCCACTCCCCTAGATCAGTCACTACCCTGGAGCAGTAAGTGCTTCTTCAGGGACTCCTAGTGTTTGCTGACTTCAGTGTGTGGGGCGGGAAACACTCCTGGGGGATGGAGAACTCCAATATAGGAGAACCAGAGAGGGAATACATGGTATTTTTCTGCAGAGGCATGAAATCGAATCAAGCTCTCGAGGAAAACATCGCGCGTCTAATCAGCCTCATGCCATACCATCCCTGCTAAGTCCTGCTAGGAGTCTGAGCATATTTCTGAAGTTTTTCAAAAGACACCATTTGCCCAAGCTCTGCCCAGGAATGCTTCCCAGCAGAGCCCACCGGTGTGTGGGCTGTGGCAGAGAGGTGAGAGAATTTGGAGCGGAGCCTGGGCAGTGCAGAGTTTTCATTTCCCACCCTGAGACTGCGGAGGTGGCCTGGAACCAGAGGAGAGAGTGTATAATCCTCTAAGGCATATTGAATTGGAAACGGATCAGATTTCAATTCCAGACACCGGAGTCTGAGTCCAAAGCTCCTGCTCCTCCTCTGAACAACCCTCTACCAGCCATTCCTCAGCTGGCATACAAACTAGCTATTCATTGCACAGAAGCTGCCCTCCAGGCTTGCGTGTGGCTGGAACCCCCCCCCCCCCGGTCATCCACCCCTCCAGGCACTTTTATGGACAGAGCCCAAATAACTTGATTAAGGTAAGATGAAATGAGAAATGCTTGCTCCTTGAAAATTGCAAACATCTGTCCTGGCTAGCAAACCAAAGCAAAGCCTCTTTGTAACTAAGGCATTCCCGAGGAGTCTGAGTGTGGGAGAAGGAGCTGCTTCTCTACATGCACCTCCATGCCCACCCACGGGGGACTTTGACTCTGTGACAGGATTGTGAGGAGACCATGGGTGACCTAGACGCGAACTCTGACTCACCATGACTTTCCACGTGCCTTTTCAGGTGATTGTATATTCTGAGACTGCTTGCTCACAGGCTTATGAGGAGGATTAAACAGGCCAGGCAGTAGATTCTGACACAGGAAAATATCCTATCCTGTCCATTATGTTTTTTGCCTTCCCCTTACAACTATTATCTGGCTCCATTAAAGCTGAGTCAGGCTCTCATTCCAAATTCCAAGACCTTTTCCAGTGACTCCAAATCAAGGGGAGTAAAAGTCTTGTAATGCACAGAGCAGGCCTCCTCAAAAAAAGTTTTTTGGGGGTGGGGGTGAGAATGTCACACCCAGTGATGCTCAGGTGTTGTTCCTGGCTGTGTACTCAGTAATTACTACTGGCAGTGCTCAGGGGATCATATGGGTTGCCAGGGATTGAACCAGGGGTTGGCTGCATGCAAGGCAAATGCCCTACTCACCGTGCAATCACTCAGGCCCCCAAAATTCTTATATTGAAATACTGTTCTTAATTCAGAGGTATCTGGAGTTAAAATTCAGTATTCAGGGCTTACTCCAGGCTCGTAGCGGATCATAGAAGAAGCAGTGCCAAGGAAGGAAAGGCATTGGTCCCATGCAAGGTAAATGCTTCAACCTCCTATGATATCTCTCCAGCCCAAGGAATGATTTTTTTTTCACACAGGTAACTTGAAAACACTGTTGTTGCTCTTAGATAGCTTTCTCCTTTCGTTATCTAAGAGAAACTATGATTTCTTTTTAAATCCTCCCCCTTAGATTTGCTTCCATTAGGGTTCCCTACAGGGCACCTCCACGGGTTCCTTAAGGTTTCTACTCCTGAATACAAACACATTCATTCAAACACATTCATTCAAAAAGGATATGTACACGTATGTTCATTGCAGTGCAATGAACATAGGTCCAATAGCCAAGAACATAGGTACAATACCCTTAGTACAATAGCCAAGATATGGAAACAACTCAAATGCCCAACTACAGGTAAATGGATCGAGAAGTTGTAGTATGAAATTATATGCAGCTCTAAGAAAGAACAAAATCATCCAACTTGCTGTGATTTGAATTGGAACTAAAAGACATCATGCTGAGTGAAGTTAGAAGGGATGGGATAGCTATAAAATGATCTGTCTCAAACATGCAGCCTAAATATTTACAGTAAGGTAGCAACAAAGAGCCAAAAACATCACAACAGGAGAACAGATTCACATAATTGACTTTGTGTATATGGGGGAAACACATATCTGCCTGTTGTCTGTCATCTACAAGCTGTTCACCTGAGTCATCCTAAACAGGATTGGCAGAACATTAGATGGAGGGGCAACCATGCGAGCAAGCTGGCTTCCAGAAAGGATTCAGCACAATCGACCATATCCACATGGTAACAAAGCTCATTGAAGTTTGTAGGAGTTCAGGATGCCACTCTGTCTCAGGTTCATTGATTTAAATAAAGCCTTTGATTCTGTGGAGACTAAAGCGGTCATCAAAGCCCTAGCCAAATAGGGGCGTTCAAACCCAATACATCAACATCCTTTGTGAGCTGTATTATGGATTCACCACCAGGATCTCACCATTCTACAAAGAAATGATCATTAATGTCAAAAGAGGGGTTTGGCAGGGTAATACCATTTCACCAAATCTCTTCAGCACCACCCTCAAGAACATCATGCGACAATTAGAATGGGAAGGAATGGGAGTGAAGATAGATGGTCAGCAACTACACCACCTCCGCTTCACTGATGACATCGTTCTAATAACACCAAACATTAGCCAAGCGGCACAAATGCTGGCTGACTTCAACGGAGAATGTGGAAAGATTGGTCTACAGCTGAATCTCAGCAAAACTATGTTCATGAAAAATGAACTAGTTCCAGAGGCCCCATTCACTCTCAATGGAACAAGCATCTCTGAATGCAGCAGTTATGTGTACCTAGGTCGAGAAGTCAACATGATGAACGACCTAAAACCTGAGCTGCACGGGAGGAAGAGAGCAGCATGGATTGCCCTCAAAACCATCGAAGAAATAACAGAAATGACAAAGAATCTCCAGCTCTGGGCACATCTCTTCAATTCCACCATTTTCCCTGCATTAACATATGCCTCAGAGACCTGGGTCCTACGAAAGCAGGATGAGAATGCTATTCGGATCTCCCAAAGAGGAATCGAGCTCTGCTTGAAATATCACGCCTCACTCAAGTGAGAGAAGGAATCGGAGCTCCGACCTCCATCGCTGTTCCAGAGTCAGGGACGCTGTCTCATTTGCCAAGGCATCGAAAACCAGATGGGCTGGACATGTAATGCAATTTGGAGACAACCGCTGGACTAGAGCTGTTATGGACTGGATCCCACGGGATGTCAAAAGATCATGTGGCCGCCTACCTACAAGATGGTCAGACTTCTTTGTCAAGACCCTGAACGAACAGTTTGAGGCTCTTTGTATTCCTGAAGTAACCAGATGCCATTGGTCTACACTGGCACATGATAGGTTCCAATGGAAATATTACTGGCGCCCGCTCGAGCAAATCGACAAATAACGGGATGTCAAGTGATCAAGTGATATGGGGGGAGGGGAGGATGGGAGGCAGGATGGTAAAAGGGAAAGAAGACCTTGGGGTTCTTGATGGAGCAATGTGGATACACTAGTGATTGATGTTGGCATTATGTACACAAGAAATCGTCATAATGGTAATGCAAATCACTGGGACTCAATTTATGAAAAGTTAAAAAATAAAGCGCTTATTCCAAACTCAGTCCACATTGAGAAATTAAATCATATAATATGCTCCCGGCACAATAAACTCAGCACTCTCTGAGTTTCACTTAACTCAGCACCTACCTCATACCCTGCCCTGCTTTGATGGACAAATAAGATTTATCAGGTATTTTATAGAAATTAACAAACAAACCCACAGATACAGAGATAGAGAGACTAAACCCCTACGGCCCGTCATCCAGAGCTTCCTGGTTTTCCCTATCACCTAACTCCAATTGCCTGCCCCACACCACATTCCTTTGAAGTGAATCCCTGGCTTCCGATGTCCCCGGTATTCCTATGTCTTCTGGGATTTCTGCCTCTATCTCTAGAATCAAGGACTACTCTTTCCAACCACAACATCATTGTTCATATGTCTTAAGAATTCTGCTCCAGGCCAGGCCCTGCCCAGGAATTCCTCCTCAGAGGTAAGGCTTCTGCAGAATGCACAGAGATAAGCTTTGCAACTTGCTCCATGGTTTAGTCCTCGAGGTCCAGGGATGCAACTGAACATGGTGGTGGGAGGGTACCAGAGAAATACAGAAGAGAGAATTGGAAGGAGAGCCCCAAAGCAGAAAGTTCTGCCGCCACCCCTCCCTCATTAACTTTCTCCACCATTGCTTCCTCTCTGAAGTCCCCAGGAGTCCTTGGGTGACCTCACAGCCGTGAGCCCCTGGAAGGTAAAAATGAGTCTAATTCAGTGTCTGGAAAACAAAGTGAAGTCACATGCCAGAGTCTGAGACCAGATTCCTCCACCCCCAGTATATAAGTCACACAGATTTAAAAACCAAAACATTCTTGGATGGGGTGGGACTAACCAGAGATTTGTGGAAGGTTTACATCTCTAACCTCTGCCCTCTAGATGCCAGCAACACCATTTCTCCTCAGTGTTATGACAACCAAACATGTCTGCAGACATTGTCACTTACCCTGGAAAGCAATCCACCACCACCATAAGGTTGAAAGTCTGTCACAGTGAGTGCTCAATTGTTTGTCTTTATTCTTCCAATGTGCCCGAGTTCCTTCTGGACGGGCTATTTACTCACTTGTTAGAGAAATTAAAAATGAGCAAATGAGAGCAGAAAGGCTCTTTAAGTTTGGGGGCCAGAGCAAAAATTCAGTGGGTAGGGCGCTTGCCTTTCTACTGAGAGGGGGAGGGGAGAAGAGGGGGTAGAGGGTGGAGAGGGGGAGAGGAGGAGAAAGAGGGAAGGGAAAGAGGGAGGAGGAGAGGGGACAGAGGGGGCAGAGGGGGGAGAGAGGGAGAGAGGGGGAGAGAGAGGAGGATAAGGGGTAGAGGGGGAGAGGGGGAGAGGAGGGAGAGAGAGGGGGAGAGAGGGGAGAGGGGGGGGCGTGGGGGAGAGGGGAGAGAGAGAGAGAGGGGGAGAGAGGGGGGAGAGGGGAAAGAGAGAGGGGGAGAGGGGAGAGGAGGGGGAGAGAGGGGGAGAGGGGGAGAGAAGGGGAGGGAGAAAAAGGGGAGGGGAGAAAAGGGGAGGGAGAAAAGGGGAGGGGGAGAAGGGAGGGGGAGAGAAGGGGAGGGGGAGAGAAGGGGAGGGGGAGAGAAGGGGGAGGGGAGAGGAGGGGGGGGGGAGAGGAGGGAGGGGAGAGAGGGGGAGGGAGAGGAGGGGGGGGAGAAGAGGGGAGGGGGGAAGAAGGGGAGGAGAGAGAGAGGAAAGAGAGGGAGAGAGAAGGGGGAGGGGGGAAGAAGAGGGAAGGCGGAGAGAGAGGGAGAGAGAGGAGAGAGAGGGAGAGAGGAGAGAGAGAGAGAGAGAGGGAGAGAGAGGGAGAGAGAGGGGGAGAGAGATGGAGAGAGAGGGAGAGAGAAGTCTTAAGTTCATCTTTTTAAGAATTTTGAGTGAATTTGCTAGCAGTTTTAGTAAGCATTGTCATTTAGTAATCATCAAGGTTAAGGTGTTTATTTTTTAATCCCAAAGCTGTTCGAAAAATTTAAAATAAAAAGAAAACACATAAAACACCAATTATGGCATGGTAAGTGACTATAATTTTTTTCTTTTGTTTTCAACATTATATTATGGGAGGGACAGAGAGACTTTAGGAGGGAACAAGACTAAGTCTACATATCATGACTTCTTTCTCAGGAACTGAGAATTCAAGGCTGTTTTATAGGTTTGCTTTTGTTTTTAGGACCACACCTGGCAGTGCTCAGGGCTAACTCCTAGCTCTGCTTTGAGGAATCACTCCTAGCAATGCAGGGGGTGGGTTGGGGGGGTCGCGTGTGCTGTCAGGAGTGAACCCAGGTGAGACACATGCAAGGCGAGCTCCCTACATGCTCTACTATGGCTTGGGCCCCATGACCTTGACGAGAGATTCCATTCACACTTATCCCATTTGTTTTTATTCTGTTTGTTTGTTTTGATTTTTTTAATTTAAAAAAAAAAGAAAGCCTGCTATGCAGCAAAAAGCATAATGGCTATGAAATTATTTATAGAACTAAAACCACAGAATTTCCTGCAGCTACCGGTCTTGTGCTCCGATCCATCATTGTATGAGTTCAACTGGCTACACTTTCATTCCACTTAGTCAAAAGGTTAAAATGGGCTCCCTGACTCCACAGACACTGGGACCCGGAGGTCTCCACAACAAAGACAGAAAGGATTGAAAGTTGTTAGAGAAGCTCACTCACTGCATTACCCACTAGTTGTTTTTATTTTTATTTTGCTTAGGTTTTTCGTTTAATCAAGAATTACTCCTGGAACTCGCTCACCATAATAGCTGCCATTTTCGTGGTCCGGACCCAGTACATCAAACTAGTGGAACCATTCATGTTCTAGAATATATTACAATCTACAATGTGTAAGAAAGGGAAGAGAGGAGAGAGAGAGAGAGGAGATAAAGACCTGCCATGGAAGCAGGCTGGGGGAAGGAGGAGAGAGGTGGGACATTGGTGATGGGAGATGGGCAGAGGTGGAGGGATGTGTGTTGGAACACTGTAGAGCCAAAATTCAAACATGAACATCTTGTAATTGTATATCTAATGGTGGTATAATAAAATATTTTTTTAAAAAATTACTCCTGGAGGTGCTGGGGGACTATATGAGATTCTAGAAATCAAACCCAGGTTGGCCTTGTGAAGGCAAAACGCCCTACCTGCTATACTATTGCTCCGGCCCCAGGGACTGGTTTCAATACACCCATTTCCTGAATCTGAAGACCTCATTATCCTCAAGAATAACATTTTATGAACACTATTTAATATCACAAAACTGGCTTCACTACTCCTATTAGTCACAATGAAACATTTATAGAGAAAAATCAACTCTACTCACTCCTACCTTTGACCACATGGAACTGGCATGCTTATCTTCTTCAATGGAATTCCTCTGAGTGATGATTACATTCTTTCTATTTGTTCTAAGAATTTGCTGCAAAGCAGGCATCCCTACCTGGGCATCCTCCAAAAGGCAATATACAACCATGTTTATCAAAGCACTTGTCCTAATCTCACTCCTAGTCATAAAGCAAGTTTAGTGGTAATTGAAAAAATAATTAGAATGGACAGGAAATAAATTTAAATTAAAAAGGGGGCCCGACAGTGTCAGGACAGAGGTTGTCTTCTACCTCCGAGGACGCCAGGAGAACAGATGAAAACTCACGAATCCGGTGCAGTTCCAAAAATGGCTTTTAATAGTACAAAAGCTCTTCCACAGCAATCCAATATAATGAACAAACTCTAGCTCCGGTCCGAACTTAGACCACACAAAAGAGCCTAAGTTTCCCACCAAAGAGAGAGGATGTCACCCGAGCTGAGTCCTACCCAGAAGGAGCGAAAGGCCAAAGAGCAAAAGGCCAAAGCCAAAACCCAAAAGCTGAAGGCTGAGGAACCAAAAGGCAAAAGGTGAAGGGGCCTCAAGTCAGCCCCTTATATACACCAAAGTAATCCAATCGGGAGGTTGTCATGCCAACAAAGAACCCTAAACAGAGTGTAGTGCCACACCCTATTGCAGGTATAAACAAAGGTTACACCAAGGACTAATCCCGAGATTATCTCTTATGTAAAACACTGGAGAAAGAGGGGGCTGATATAAAGTAATATATCTTAACTTCATGAGGCAGTCGGGAGGCATGGCGGGTTCTAGCCCTGGCCCACCACCTCGGCAGAGCCTCACAACAAGCCAGACCACTGCTCCTCACTCCACGGGCACCGCCATTTTCCACTTCTGGACTTCTCTCTCATCAGAACTCCACTCAGCAGACAAGCCCATCACAGCCCAGCTCGCACGGCCGCGCGGTTCATCAATAAATGCTTTATTTGGAGGTGTTTAAAAGAGTTTGCCTCCCGCTCGACAAGCCTGGCAAGCTTCTCGTGTTGTATATGATATGCCAAATTCCAGTAACAATTATATTAGGTCATTCCCATGACCTAATATAATGGTTTAAGGCTTTTTATGTTCCTGTAGCAAGCCGATATCCCTGACTCTACTGGCATGAGACAGGACATATGGAGATATTACTGGTGCCCGCTCTAGCAAATAGATGATCAACGGGAAGATCGTGATCGTGATCGTGATCTTAACTTCATGAGCTTCATGTAATCTAGATACCCACAAGGTCCTTATTATTATCTGCACCAGTGTGATTCTGAGTATCTTGTTCTCATGTACTGAAAGGGTCATACTCGCCTGCTTAGAGCAAACTAGTACGATCCTTCCTATAGTCTTCCTTTAGTCTCAGCGTAGCCAGGGTGGTAGTCTCCTGGTAAATTCTAACTGTCCCACGTTGGGTGCAGTGGGTATATAAAGAGGAGCTGTGCCCAATCTAGAAAACATAGAAGTCATAGTAGATGTATAAGTCAGAAGGTATTCAATCAAGGTGACTTCTGTAACTGCCACACCCTCTAGAAGTGTTTACATAGAAGAGAGATCTCATTAGAATGAACCTTGGCTTAAATAAGGTTAAGCTGGGAGTGAGCAAAACAACAAAACTCCCAGATTAGCTAAACATGTCCTCCAACACCATATGATCCTGCAAGCACTGACAGGAGTAATTCCTAAGTGCAGAGCCAAGAGTAACCACTGAGAATTGCTGGGTGTGACCCTGTCAGGGAACACCGCCGGGTCCCCGACAGTGTTGGGACAGAAGTTCTCTTCTACCTCCGAGGATGCCGGGAGAACAGATGAAAACTCACGAGTCCGGTACAGTTCCAAAAGGCTTTTAATAGTACGAAAGCTCTTCCAAAGCACTCCAATATAATGAACAAACTCTAGCTCTGGTCCGAACTTAGACCATACAAAAGAGCCTAAGTCTCCCACCAAAGAGAGAGGATCTCACCAGAGCTGAATCCTACCCAGAAGAAGGAGCAAAAGGCCAAAAAGCAAAAAGCCAAAAGCAAAAGGCCGAGGAACCAAAAGCCGCAGGAGCCAAAAGCAGAAAGCTAAAAGGCCCAAAGTCTAAGCGAAAAGGCCTCAAGTCAGTCCCCTTATATACACCAAAGTAATCCAGGGAGGGTCATGTCAACAAAGAACTCTAAACAGAGTGTAGTGCCACACCCTATTGCAGGTATAAACACAGGTTATGCCAAGGACTAATCCCAAGATTATCTCTTATGTAAAACACTGGAGAGAGAGGGCTGATATAAAGAAATACATCTTAATTTCATGAGCTTCATGTAATCTAGATGGTACCCACAAGGTTCTTCTTATTATTATCTGTACTAGGGTGATTCTGAGTATCTTGTTCTCGTGTACTGAAAGGGTCACACTCGCCTGCTTAGAGCAAACTAGTATGATCCTTCCTATAGTCTTCCCATAGTCTCAACGTAGCTAGGATGGTAGTCTCCTGGTAAATTCTAACTGTCCCACGCTGGGTGCAGCAGTGGATATAAAGAGGAGATGTGCCCAATCTAAAAAACATAGAAGTCTTAGTAGATGTATAAGTCAGAAGTTATTCAGTCAAGGTGACTTTTGTAACTGCCACACCCTCTAGCAGTGTTTACATAGAAGAAAGGTCTCATTAGAATGAACCTTGGCTTAAATAGATTAAGCTGGGAGTGGGCAAAACAACAAAGCTCCCAGGTTAGCTAAACCTGTCCTCCAACATGACCCAAAAAAGAAAAAAAAAGAAAAAAATATAAATATCTATTGACCATTAAAATTTCTTAATTATTAATTATCTGCAACCTATATACATGCCATTTATGGTATCTCTCATGAAACTATTAATATACTACTTCTACACTCTCTTCACAACCTGCCTAGAGGGTATAGTATCTTCTCTTATCAATATAGAAACTGTTCTTAAGAATTATCACTATCACTATCTTCCCTTTCATCATCAACTTCCTCAAGCAGCCTTCAGTAACATCTCCATATGTCCTGTCCCATGTTAGTAGAGCCAAAGGGCATCTGCTTGCTCCAGGAACACAAAGAGCCTCAAACCATTATATTAGGTCATGGGTATGACCCAACATAATTGTTACTGTCTTCAGAAACTCTCGAGCTCATTCACCAACGTGGCAAGGCACGGCCGGGCAAGTGCTAACGTCCAAGCTCGCAAAGCAGTGCAGAGAAGCAATAAAGACCTCAAAGACAAAAGAGCAGAAATACTGGAAGATGCAGCAGAAGCCAGGAAAAGCATTTGCACCACCCACCTGTCCTTTGCCAACTATAAGACCAAGATTACTGCCCTTCGACAACCCTGATGGATATATCACATCTTCCAGAAAGGCAATGGAGAAGATTATCCATGACTTCTACTCAGATCTCTTTGATAGCCACATCCACCTGCCCACATACCAAATTCCTCAGGATGGATATGTCATTCCCAACGTTTTCCCTTCTGAAATCCTGAAATCCGACATGCCATCTCGTCAGTAAAGAAGGGAACAGCACCAGGCCCAGACAAAGTCAGACCCGAACACCTGAAGAATCTGCCATCAGTACTCATCAATACACTAGCTTGACTCTTCACACACTACCTGTCCGAATGCAAGGTGCCCTCCCAATGGAAAATCAGCAGGACAGTTCTATTGTTCAGGAAGGAGACATTCACAACTTTGGCAACATTCGCCCCATCTGCCTGTTGTCCATCATCTACAAGCTGTTCACTCAAGTCATCCTGAACAGAATTGGCAGAACACTAGATGAAGGACAACCATGCGAGCAAGCTGGCTTCCGGAAAGGATTCAGCACAATCGACCATATCCACATGGTAACCAAGCTCATTGAGGTTTGTAGGGAGTAGAAGGTGGCACTCTGTCTCACGTTCATTGATTTAAAGAAAGCCTTTGATTCTGTGGAGACTTAAGCAGTCATCGAAGCTCTAGCCAAACAGGGCGTTCAAACCCAATACATGAAGATCCTTCTTGAGCTGTATTACGGATTCACCACCAGGATCTCACCATTCCAAGGAAGTGATCATTGATGTCAAAAGAGGGATTCGACAGGGTGATACCATTTCACCAAAACTCTTCAGCGCCACCCTCGAGAACATCATGCGACAATTAGAATGGGAAGGAATGGGAGTGAAGATAGATGGTCGGCAACTACACCACCTCCATTTTCGCCAGTGACATCATTCTAATAACACCAAACACTAGCCAAGCGGCACAAATGCTGGCTGACTTCAACTGAGAATGTGGAAAGATTGGTCTACAGCTGAATCTCAGCAAAACTATGTTCATGAAAAATGAACTAGTTGCAGAGGCCCCATTCACGCTCAATGGAACAAACATCTCTGAATGCAACAGTTATGTGTACCTAGGTCGAGAAGTCAACATGATGAACAATGTAAAACCTGAGCTGCACAGGAGAAAGAGAGCAGCATGGAATGCCTTCAAAGGCATCGAAGAAATAGCTAAAAGGACAAAGAACCTCTGGCTCCAAGCACATCTCTTTGACTCCACCATTCTCCCTGCATTAACATATGGGTCAGAGACCTGGGCCCTACAAAATCAGGATGAGAATGCTATTCGGGTCTCCCAGAGAGGAATCGAAAGAGCTATGCTTGGAATATCACGCCTCACTCAAGTGAGAAAAGGAATCCGGAGTTCTGACCTCCGTCGCTATTCCAAAATCAGGGATGCTGTCTCCTTTGCCAAGGCATCAAAAATCAGATGGGCTGGACATCTGTAATGCGATTTGGAGACAACCGCTGGACTAGAGCCATTACCGACTGGATCCCACGGGATGTCAAAAGATCACGTGGCCACCCACCTACAAGATGGTCAGACTTCTTCGTCAAGACCCTGAAGGAACGGTTTGAGGTTCTTCATATTCCTGAATCAACCAGATGCCATTGGGCTACATTGGCACGTGATAGGGTCCAATGGAAATGTTACTGGTGCCTGCTCGAGCAAATCAATGAATAACGGGATTCAAGTGATCAAGTGATCAATTGTTATTGGTATTTGGCATATCAAAT